>WAAG01015448.1:6055-18154 GCA_013390105.1 Tichodroma muraria | reverse complement strand
GGATATTAAAGGCTAAAATTTGCAGAACAGCTACTTAGACTATTGATCCTGCTGGATCAAGGTGCCTTTGAATGAAAAGTACATACACATACAACAAAATATGATGGTGGATATTTCAAGGAACTGACAGTCTAAATGACTGACCTGAAAGATAGGTAAATATGTGACAAACTGGAGGAAAAATTATGAGATAGGTTACAGTATTTCTCTCTCTTCCTAATCCAGGTATCCAAGGTACAACTCATGAACACAATGAGGAAAGCCTGTCCTTCCTAAAAAAGGATATGTTACAGGCTCAAGATAATATGAGAGACCCACAGTTTTGTCACTGTACATGGATACAAGAAATACAAGATTGGCTTATGATGTCAGGAAGAGGCATTTTGCTCTTGCTCACCAATCAAGTATTGCACATGGTCTTGGACAGCATATTCCAAGGTTAATTCACAGAAGGAACCAGGCACATGGGGGGGACAGAACATAACATTAACCTTACTGATTTGCTCGAAACCTCTTCATGCTGTTAATGAACAAATCTCCAACACACACAAAAAAACAAAGTCTGAAGCAGAATTTGGTGACACTTGGATTTGCCTTCCAGCACCAGGATTTGGTACCTATTAACCAGTTTAATGCATTTATTTATTTATTTATTGTGAGCAGATTGTGCCCAGAGATATTTGAAAATTACCTTTTATTTTTTATTTTATTTTCAGGCCATACACTATTTGCACCCTTTTAAAAACTCAACTTACTCATGCTTCTGTGCATGAAGACCTTGAGAGCTATTCCTTTCTATGATATGTGTTTGTGTGCTATCAAGATATGTGGTTATTAAATGCCCAAACTCTTTGACGTACACTGTCAGTGGTTGCTTAGGGACTTTTTATGTATTACTAACAGACTCATCAATACTTTTGCTATACATAGTCTAAACTTGAATACTGAAAATTTTGATGTTATCTTGATCATTTTGATAGTCTACAAATGAAAAGTTTTCTTTGTAGAAATAATTCTGGGTTTTCCCTTCCGAGTTTCTGAAGACACTGATAACTTCCATTAGAGTCATCTTAAAATCTAAGTGTTGCCAGCATGCTGACTGTTTTCCATTAAGCATTGATATCTGAGCTACAATATAAATAGCAGGATAACAGCTATTATCTTCATGTTATAAGAAGTCTAGCTCTGAACAGGAAACAAAAGTAATTCTGTGCAAACTGCTAGTCTGGGGATCTCCGTGATACTGATCTCTCACAACTATACCACAAGTAGTATTAGCATACACAGAACTAATGTGTGTTCCTGTTTTAAGATTATATTCTTAAATGCTGTTACATGGCCTGAGCACCCTATGCCCTTCTGACACTTTCAGATGCAGTTTGTATTCTCACATCCTCTCATCCTCTGAAAATGTAGAAAGGGAGAAGAAACCTCTCAGGCAGAGGAATCTGCCAAGAAGGATCACTGCCATCTAGAGAGCAAAATGCCTGGTCTGCTGGACTAGCTCCTGCCTATTTTGGCTTTTGTTGCTACTATCACAATAAAGGGTAAGGGAGACAAAGAATCCCATCACGCCAGGCCCGAGGATCCCAAAAATTGGAAAGAGGGGACTGTCGAGGGCTTTCTCCTGGATACTCATGCCCTGCACAGAGATGCCATTTTCATCACAGACATTGCCACATTTCCTGAGTAGAACGTGATTTGTGTGCAATCAGAAGCAGTGCCAATTAACCACAGTATGGAAAGGAGACAATACCTTTTGGGAGAGGTCAGAGGCTGAGCAAGAAAGAAAAAAGATTATGTCTGGACAGTGAGAGGCAAAAGTTCTGGAGCCAGAGGAGCATGCAGCAAGCATCTGAATTCTCAGGTGACCGTGACAATGTGTCATTTTTCAAGTTTGCTCCAGTGTTATCACCTGTTCTTTTATTTCTATTTAATTGTGTTGTTCCTCCTTCTGATTTCTAATACTTACTGTTATAGAAATGACACAGTGCCTTAATCCTTTTATGAAATAAGTTTTGGCTGGTACACAAATAAAAAATGACAGTTTGACCTTGGAGTTAGACATATAACTCCTTCAAAAAATATTATCATTCCCCATTCCCACATTAGGAGATACTTGGTTAAAGTTGAGTGATATTAGTGGGTTTCGGCAGCCATTTTTCTTTTTCCTGGACTATCAGGAGGCCAAATTATCCACTGGCATAATTTCAACAAAGTAAAGCAGATGATTACAACAGGGAATTAAGCCATGGACACCACAAGGCAAATTCTTTCCATCACTGAGCCACAATACAGGACAGATTGTTAACACTGCTTCCCCAAAGTTCTACCCAAATAATTCAGGACTTAATGCAAACCAAAAGCTTGCCTAAAATAATCAGTTCTAAATCAGCATTTAATCAGTTGAGAAATGAGCAGTTCATTTTCTTGGACTGATAAGACGCTTTGTGATTTCCTGTGTGTTCCTGCATATATCATTTGTAAGCAAATATTGTGTGTTCTACTTTAGCAGCAAGGAATAATTACTGAACATTATTCTAAGTAAAAAAGGAGAATTATCCCCTTCAGAAAATACATATGAAATATAACAAAAGACATGAAGAGAGAAGCTAAGTTTGAAAACACCATTTTAAACATGCTAAAATTACTCTTGAGGTCTCCAAGTTAAAAAAAAACCAAACAAAAAACACACACACAAAAAAAAAACAGCCAACAAAATAAATTAAAAAAAATCAGAAAACCCCAACCCTCAAAAAAACCAACAAAACAAAAAAAAACCACCAGAAATTCAAAGCATGTTTAATAGCATGGTCAACTATGATTGTTCTATATTGGACTCACAATGTAATTTACTCATAATTTATAAAGAAAAAGAATGCAAGTCACCTGTTCTCTGAAATGTGAGAGCCCCAAGAGAAAGCTCACAGGTCTGCCAAAAATATAAACAGACTTTGAAAGCTGCTTGTTAAGAGAAGGGTGAAAGGACATTTGCAAATAAATCTTCATAGACAGACTTCTTCAGACAGCCACGTACAACTGCTGTAACATATTTATAGAAGGTTGTTTCATGGTCACAGAAATACTAAGTATACTAACCACTGGCAAAGCATTGCCCTGACACTTAAGCCAAATGAACTCTGACAAAGACGGAAGTATTCAGGCATACACACTTCTGCAGAAGAGTACCACTTTGATTAGTGTGTCAGAATTAAAATTAACTTAAGAGGGGAATATGAAAGAATTTCTTTCTCCCTGCTTCCCCCAGATCTCTCCCTACCCCCAACTATTTCTGCCAGAGACACCACTAAAGTTTTTCTTTTGTCTCTGGCTTTGAGAAATATGAGACAAAAGAAAAAACATTAAAACATCCCTAGAAGAAAGGCAAGGCAGCAGTCAGGAGAATAGGGCAAGATTTAGAAGACTGAGGTTTGTAACTCAGTAGTCTACCATGGACCTCTTGTGAGTTCCTCACTATACCTCAGATGGTCATTTTCAAAAGGATATTTAAGTCTCTATCTCCCTGTGAAATCAGTGGGATTCAGATAGTAGGATCCCTTTGAGGAGCTATGTTGAAGACATACCAGGTGCAGGTAGCTGGGCTCACAAACTGTAGATTGGGATGCAGATTGAGCTCTGGGTGGGAGCGTGAGACAGGAGACCATGAACTGCCAACCCTTTGGAATAACAAAGGGAATGAAGATACATTCAGCCAGGTGAAAGGACACCAAGAGATACAGCAGGAGCCGGAAACTGCCGATCTTTTGGAAAACTAAGTAGATGAAGACCAGTGACACCAGAGAGGTGGATGGACATGGAGTGAGGCAGGAGCCAAAGACTCGGAGGAAGAGCAAGACTGGAGCACAGAGAAACAGTGAGGGTATTAAGTCTTCGGGTTTCCTTTGCTGAGGGTCCTCCCCTGAGGCAGCAGCTGGGGCTGTTTCTGTGTTGCTGCACCATGAATAAATGGAAATTATTCATGGCAATTATGGAAAGAGTATCTGAGGCTCTGCTCTGGGAAAGCTGGGGTGGACTGGGGAGGGAAACCTGGTCTGACTGTGTGAGTGTGGGGTGTGCAGGGAGTCAAGCAGGCACCTGCCGGGTCACTGGAGCCACCCACAGGGAATGGGCCTCGGTCCCAGCAGCGAAAGTCTCCGAGCTGGGAGTGCGACTGCCAGGGAGTCCTGAGAATGGGCAGACTCAGAAGTTTCTTTAACAGTGAGTTTTCAATTTCTTTTTGCTTCATTCCCTTACCTGTGAAAAAGAGGAAATACCCTTTTCCTACCTGACTCACATGTTGCAATTTGAGTATTTATGGACCGCAAAGAGCTCAGATGCACTACATCTGATAATCCCAACAAAGAAGTTAATATACTGAACCAGATATCTCTACTTTTGCACGCACAAAAACTCAAAATGTACTCAACAGAAAAATCATTACTTAGGGAGAAATCTCAAAAAAAAACCACGAAAGTATAACTGAACAGTATCTTAAAACACTATCCAGAATCAAAATGACTTAGTACTCAAGCATTCACTTGGTCAAAATGACAGATTTTTTGCACAGTCAAGGCATCCCCTTGAAAATGCCTGCAACAAATATTAAAAAGGCAATAATTTTCCTTTTTTTTTCATTTGAAAAAGTGATTTTTTTTTCCCCTCCTCATAAATTTGAAAAACAAGACAGATATAATGAGCTTTAGCAGAATACAGTGAAAAATATATACAAACTCTTGTTATGGTATTCCTCCTTTCAAAAACCTAAGTAACTTTTAAGGCTACACTGGGGATTTTTTTCACACTTTGAATAATCTTACTCTTGATCGCATGCTATACAAACTTAATTTTCTTCAACTCTTTCTGAGAGAGGGAAAAATAAGTTTTCTGAAACCTGTTTTGCTTATTATTATTCCAGGTTCCTGTGGAGCTTGGATTTCCTTCTCCAAGCAAAAGAGTAATGTCTGGCTTGTCCAGTCCTCCAACCTTCTGAGATGTTAACAGCCTGAGTATCTAGAGATGTCTGCAGTTTTATTTCTCTTTACCCGGAGCAGTGAGTTCCTCTTCAAATAGACTCAAACTAGTAGATAATCCCTTGAAGCAAACATAGAATAGTGAGCAGGCAAACAAGTACCACTCCAAAATAAATCTAAAGATTACACTGGTAGTTGAAGGCACTTGCCATTGCCATTATGCTTACATGTAACAAAATGAAACTGCAAAAGCTAGTGCTGCACTGAGAATGGTGCTGTTTTAACTCTGAGGGATAATTGTCACAATTAAACAGTGGAATATGATGAAAAAACTATTCATTGAGCCCCTTCAGATTGCTACTTCCGAGCAAGGGAATTTTCTCTGAAAAAATTTACTTTTCACCTCACAGACACTCTTACCACTGAGCAATTAAAGTCTCAGTCATTTTTTTCTATTAGTTTGCTCCTAAAAGTGTTCAAAAATTCTTCCTCAGGAGGATAGTGAACAAAAGAAATTTCAACCTGAAATTTATGTATCTATCATTCTAATATAAGCAATACTCATCTTTAACAATCTCTGTATTATATTATAATACAGCATGCTACATTTTAATGCAAAGAAAGCTAAAAAAACTACAAATTAAAGTTGCAAAAACCATCTAATTGGTGTCCATTCAACTTTGAATTTAACCAATAATCCTGAATTTAGTCTTAAATTCAATTACTATTAGCAATGCTTTGACATATTCACTGCAAAACATGTGAGGAATATGTTTTGTGTTATCCTCTCTTTTCATCTTATATCATCATCTCTCGTATTTCAATACAAAATAACAAATGTGTTTAGTCCCTTGTGGAATTAGAGAGGCTGAGCAAACATTCCACATCCTGTTGGCTGTTTCTATCCAAGCCTTGCTAATGATGACAAACCCTTTGAAGTTACTATAGCTCTGGGAGAGAAGACAGTCTTTATGGAAAAGCCAGCACTTCAGAAAAAAAATAAATAATAATCTTTCTTTTCTTGATTGGAGCCAAATTACAAAATAAATTTCTGATTTAAATGTGCTGGTTATTCTCCAGGATCTCAAACACCAAGTTTTTATTACAGACAACCCTCACCGCTACTGCAGCGCTAGTTAAGCTCAGGTTGTAATGTCAAGGATTCTGGGATGTAGTGGATGAGACCCTATTCCAGTAGAAATAAGCACTCACTTTAAATCCTTTTGGAAAAATGCAAAATTAAATTTTATAAGTTTTATAAAACTCTCTGCACATTTTTGATATGTAGATCCAGTAAAAAATAACTTATAGGCAGCAGTCATTTATTCCATTCTGACAATTTAAGATTTGCCTCAATATATTTTGCAGTTTTATCTAATCCTTATTTAATCTAAATATTTTCCATCAATTTCCTCTAGTACTATCACAGAACTAAATACATTTCAGTCCATCTAAGCTTTATCTAAAGTCTACATTATCCGCACATCTCAATCATTCACATTTCAAAATGTAATACTAATGTCTCTTCTGAACTTTTTTCAAACTTTAGCTGCTCAGATACAATCATTGATGGAATTTTATTTCCTTCCTCACTTTTCTGCATTATTCTGCTTGGACAGGATACAAAACTCAAAGTCAGTAGTCAATTCCACAAGTACAGCAGCAGGCTATGCAGAGACACAGACTACTCAAACTACTGCAGGCTCCACAGACACTGAGTCAAGACAATCTCTCAACACTTTTTGGACAGTTTTCATTACACAAGAATGCTGATTGATCAGGAGGCACCTATATCAAAGACTGCACTGCTAAAATTCATATTCACAGTGTACCACACCATCGTGTTGTGCAGGATGAAAGTACTATGAAAAAGGTGCACACTGAAAAACTGAAGTAAAAGAGTGTGAACAGAAAAAGCAGCTCTGAAGTAAACCACTAAAAGACATAAAAACAAGCCAAAGATTCTAGGCCAAAATTGGCAACATTTTTCTGCCATTCAAGAAACTATGATATTAGAAATGTACTGGCTTAAGGAAGGGGCTACATACACTGTCTTACACATAAGAATACAAATGTTCATTCTTAAAATCAAGACAAGTCCAGGTTGGTTGCAGTGAGCTGTATGCAGAAGGCGTTTGCCCTCTTCTCTACGGTACTAAGAGCACAAGAGCATCAACGTACACAGGAAAATAATAGGAGACCCCCTCGCCTTTATTCTGTTCCCCTACTGTTCTCCCTCACGCCCCCCAAAGCCTGATGGTAGTGCATGGGGAGTCCCTTTGCGAGTGAACAATCCACTCTCTGCATGGACTGTGGAAGGCACCACTGGTTGGGATGCAGGTGCAGCTCTGGACACCCTCTGCGCCACAGTCAGCAGTCACACACACAATAATAATCCTGTGCTTTTCTGTCTCACAACTTCAGCACCTTTCATGCAGCTGTGCCTTCCCTATGCAGTGCAAATACTTTCCAGCCTCTGCAGAGAAACAAGGCTTAAATGGGTTGGGGACAAAATTGCTTCCTTATATTCTGCACTGAGTCTTGCTAGGCCAAGTTTTGAGGAAGTAAGAGAGATTTCAAACTCCTGCTGTCAGAAACATTCTCTTTTGATGGATAAATAAGATTCCAGAGTCAATCTGGCACCTCTTGCCAGCATGGAGTTTATTTTTTAGGACAGTTGTAACAAATGTAATGTAATAAGGTACTAAATCAATCAACCATATTTTTGGCTCCTGTTGTTCACATGCTAAGCTGTTATAAGATAGCTGGTTATATAACTTACAATTATAAGCTGGTTACAGTTTTAAACCTTAAACTACAAATGAGACCAACCATAGAGAAACATGAAAAATCAGGCATAAAGTAGAGAGTCTTATGCTACACTGCCAGTCTAATTCTATAAATTACATTTTTTTTCATGTTTCTTGCAAAGTGGAAAACATTACCCATGGGAAATAACTTAAACATTCACTTTCTTTCAAAATGCTTTAGATTTTTTTTCAAAACTCCTCAACTATTTTGCATTGGAACTTAAACTTTTTCATCCCCTTCCTCCGTTTCTTTTATTTCTACATCAAAAAGCAGAAGTGTCATGCTTTAAAGAAAATGCAGGGATGTAAGACAGAGAAGGACATTGAGAAACAAAAATGAAATAGGTTAACAGCTCCAAAATATTATGTCCCCTTTTTTTTAAGATTATTGAAGTTTACTAATAGAGGCTGACATCCTATTAATAGCATGGGTAACAGAAGCTAGTCAATGCAGGAATGGAGACCAAAAGTAGTATCCAAACTAGGAGATCAGTAGAGAACAGAAATGAACACAAGTGTTCTTGAAGCTGCCTCAGCTGTTCCCCATGGAAGGGCAGCAGCTCTCAGCAACTTCCTGTGGTTTCTTCACCATAAATGTGTGGGAAGGAATATTGAAGCCTCCAGGACTTTTGACCGCTTCTACAGACACACGGAAATGCAGCACAAGGTGCCATAAACATGGAAATGTTCTCTGCTCAACCCGTTTTGATTACTACTGGTACCTTCCACTTGCTCCTCCACTAAAATCAGCCATAAATCACCCCCCGCCTCATCGACTGCAAGCAGAAATTGCAACAAAAACTACAGAAATCAGCAGAAGGGTATCTGGTGCCCAGTGAAGCTCATTATGTCTTCCTCATGACGTCTTTAACTTCTTTTGTTGTCATAACAGATGGAAACCCTTGGCATCGACAACCTACTTAATATATTTACACCGCAAATTGACCACACTGAAATGTAATTTGTTTCTCAGAAACCAACGCAATGAATTGAGCCCATAAATCATGAATTTCATTTCTACTATAAGCTCACAGACACAACAAAATATACTATGATACATGTTCAAATCAGTTAAAGGTAAGAACTAGATGTGATTTGATCTTGGTATTGTCATCAAGTCTGGAATTTAAAAATGCCTGAACTACATTGCTAAGTATGTTAATTTAAAATACTATCATGTCAAATGGGAAAAAACAGAGAGAGATTAGTTCCTTTTTAAATATAAGCACTGCTTATCCTGCTACTCAGAAGGCAAAGGCCCTGTGGAAAAACAGAACAAAATACAGGCTCATGAAAGTAAGTTAGTGTCACACAATTCATTTCAATAAGGAACAAATTACAAGCTGTCAACAGCTGGGTTTTATGAACTTTTAAGGTTGACCTAGGAGCTCCTACTTACTACAAACCTTTACTTATTACATTTTTACTGCATGTCAAATGCCTGCATTAACTTGCTTCCTACACATCATGCATAACTTGCATTTGGGTTTTTTATTAAATCTGTGTACTTTTTTATATACAAAATTGTTGTAAAAGTGAGCTATTACTATTGTCACAGGACTGGTTCTAAGTTACCATTTTCTCTGCTTTATTACTAGTGGCCTCCCCTTCTAAAAAAACCCCAAAACTCATGCAAATTGAGGTGTGTATATAAGAGATAATTTTAGAAGAGATCAATTTAGATCTCTTTAGAAGATCTTTTTAGATCAAGAAGATCTTTTTAGAAGAGATCAATTGCCATGATTTAGTATTGTTTAACTCTGTGTTTACTGATTGACTCTAAAGTTTTTATACCATTAGTAAACTGAAATTAATGTTTATGGACAGGCATGCATTGAGAATCAAATAGAATCAAATGAAAAATTTGACTTTGCAGAATTTATGTCTGACTTAAACTGATCGTTATTTCTGGTATTAAAGTTAAGTGGAGAGCCAGTAACTCTGACATGCAACTATAAGCAATGAAAGCAGCTTCAAACTAAAAATTTTAAGTGTAAGAGTCAGATAGAAAAAAAACATATAAATTCATAACTCATTCAAGTCAATATGAGAAGCAACCACTGAGACATCTTCTTTTAGGGTATTAGGTTATCCATTTAAGAGTAGATTATCTTTATATTAAAGGAGATGAACAGTTTCTGCCTACAGACAAAAACCGAGGGATTTGTTGCACTTTAAATGATTCCCATATATAAAATATCTGGTTACAACTGTTCTTCCTAGATGTATTGTACTTGGCAAAAGCTAATGCAAAAACCATGAAATAGATTCAAATCAGGGAGAACAAAGTATAATAAAAAAATGCACCAGCAACTATATACATGAAAAACAGTCAAGTAATGATTTTGGTTTTGGTTTCATCCTCTAAGAAAAAATTAAAAAAATTGCAATAAACAACAAATTCTCCTGTTATCAGGTTAGCTTGAGATTTGGGGGCTGTTATGTTTGTTCCCTGGAGCGTTCTTGAAAGAGTGAACTGCTGGGGACATACGTAAATCAATTCAACTACCCTCTCATAGCAAGATGCAATGCTTTTGCCCTCTTTATCACTTCAGCTGTTGGACTCACCACTGGGTGATGGCAGGACCTCTGAACTCACAGCACATTGAACTTCACTGGCAGTCTCATAGCTTTATTTCTGCCAGCTCATAGAGCAGTTTCAACTTGCTGTTGCCACGAAATCCAAGGGCACCGCAGGACCATCTACAGTAATGAGAAGCCTGTGAACACTTAAGAAAAGCTCTCCCAGACATGTTCCTGGGGTTTTGGGTTTTCTTTAGAGAAAAGAATGGTGCTGTCCCAAAGGTAATATCCAACAGTGATCTCAGATAAGCATCCCAATACTTCAAACACCACAGAAGAACAGGAGCAGGAGCACAACAGTATCTCCGCAATGGGTGCAGAGTAAAATCAGGTGTTAGAGCAAAAATCAGACCAGAGAGACAACTAACAAAGTACTGAAGCGAAGATCTAATGATATCCAATAGACTGGAACTGGATCAAACAATAAATGAAATTCATGGCACATACAGGAACAGACAAATTCAAGAGGGACCTACAGCACTCCATTATCATGCTGAATCAAGATGGTAATAGCATAAATCATAATACAGGGATACAGGTAAACTCAGAATGCTTTGTGACCACTGATGACTTCCTTTCACTTTCCAGAAGAAGGGAAATGCAAAGTTATTTCACCTGAATACAAGGGGCCTTTTATACATAGCATAAGCATGTAATGATTCCTGGAATTTAAGAAATCAAGCCATTTAACAGGGGGAGAATGGAAAAACCCATACCAAACTGTTTTATAGCATTTTTGGGGAAAATATTTCCTCAGTCATTTTACTAGAATACAAAGGAAGGAAAAGTTCCACACATCTGTCAGTTGTACTAAGAAATCCCTAAGCTTAATTAAACTCAGATAAGCTCTAATACTATATGTAAAGTGTAGATGTGCAGCAATCACCCTTAAAGACTTCTCTAAATATAGAAGCTGCATGTTTAACATAGAAATGGAGCTGTTACTACACATAAATATATTTCGGAATATTAAAACAGAAATTAAGATGTCATACAGGACAGGAAAGAGCAAATAAGTTGAAGAATTATCACACGTTAATTTAATTTTCCAGTAATATAGAGTCCATTATATAGTCACCATCATTGATAAAAGGTCTAAATTACATTACACTGGGAAAATATCTTCTAAATTCAGACTTGGGAACTAAAAGATCTCAACAGCCTTGTGACAGGAAGAAACATACTCACTTAATCAAAGCCCCTTTGTCAGACACTCAAAAGTGGTCAGAATCTGGTGTTAATATTGAATGTCAAGAAATCAAATTAGACTATTTTTGAAAGATGCAAAGAATTCATATCTTTACTCCAAAACCCAGTGAGAGCAAAGGGATTGGAATATGTAAAATAACATCCAGTCTAGACATGAGCGTAGGAACTCAATCACAAATAACTAAAGTGAAATTTTGCTTAACAAGAGACATGATTGCATCCCTAGGGTATTGTTTATCTTGCTTTCACTTTTATGAAAACTGTTATGACTCCCTTGTGCTGGTTTTGGCTGAGATAGGGTTAATTTTCTTCTTCATGGTGGGTCGTAGGTGCCTGTGTTCCGGATTTGTGCTGAACCAGGGTTGATAACAAAGAGATGTGTTTGTTACTGCTGAGCAGGGCTCATGCAGAGCCAAGGCCTTTTCTGCTCTTTATACGGCCACGCTGGTGAGGAGACTGGCAGTGAACTTATAAGGGGAAACACCTGGGACAGGTGATCTCAACTCACCAAAGGGACATTTGATTTC
>WAAG01015426.1:18653-38180 GCA_013390105.1 Tichodroma muraria | reverse complement strand
GTTTTGTTAAGCTTTGATTCTGAGAAACTCTTTATTCATTGTTCAGGGCAAGATCAGTTGTTAGCTGGAAAACAGTTGTTATTTTATTCATTCCTTTGTTTCTGTAGCAGCTTTGCCTTCGTGAGGAATCACTAGGCCAGCTGTGGTACCTGCAGGACCTAGCCCTGAGAGGGCAGGGGAGAAGGAAGCAGCAGAGCCTGTGAGCTGCTGTCAGGCTGCTTTTAACAAACACTGTGGAAGCAGCTGGTGGCTTCAGCTGTAGCCTTAATTCCAAACATCGTAATTGATTGGTTTGGTTATTTATTACACGTAGCTTGCTGCTTTGGGCAAAGCAACAAGCTAATAAAAGGCCAGCAGTTTGTTTTTCAATTTTTTGCTGACTGGTATGGTTTCTGGGGGTCTCATATGCTTCAGTAAGCATGTCTTGTCTTTTCTTCTCCCTGTGATCTATCACAATCATCTGCCTCCCCCTGCTAACTCCTTCGCTCCATCAACCTGTCCTAAGAGATGTCCATTTTGTTGACCATGTGAATTATTATCTTTGTTTGTCCTTTTTCATTCTAAATGCTGTACCACTTCCTTTGTTCTCTGCTCCGCTGAGTAAGTTGTTTTGACTTCAGTGTTTTGCTGTCTCATAAGCAAGTGGCAATAATACAAAGATACTCAAAAGCCTGAGTGTCTTCAAAAGAAATTTGGAAAGAATGATCCTCTTTATTTGGCTTAAAAGCATCTGCTGATGCTGAATCTGATTCTGATTATGGCATCCACAAGTAGCTATGGAGTAGGAATAATGCAATATAGGAAGAGACAGTATGCAAAAATCAGAAGAATCATGATCCTGAATACTTGGTTCCACCAATATGAACTTTTATTTATTTTCATGATTAAATAACTCAGCTGATGCTAAACTGTTCGCAAATTTTCTTTGCTGAAGTGAATCTGAGTCCAGCCAAAGAACAGCCATATCACACTGGCATGGTTGAAATGCTGAATCCTGCAAAGTAATCAAACTCTGAAGGGATTGGAGTTTGATGTCCATTTTTTCCCACCAAGAAGGCAGGCACAGGTGACTTAGGACTGAGGATAAGGTGATTTAGTCTGCCATAGAAAATTCTGTTACCCATTTAGCAAGTTTCAGGGCACCTTTTGCTAGCACTTAGCTACGGGGGAATGGTCATGCAAGTCAAAGCTTTGAAGTCAAAACATGAGCATAATGGGCCAGAAGCCACAGATGCCTTTATATCATCTAAGTTGTTGGTGGTGAAACAACCCAGAGAGCATGCGGCGTTTCCCCTAAGTATTGTTTTCATTCCAGCAGAAGGCAGACAAAAGAGTTTTCTTCTCCATGGGGAATATAACCGAAGCTTCTGCAAAGAGCCTGTCATGGAGATTCCTAGGCAGTGAAAGCTACATGGTGTTTTACAAAAGCGTACCCTTTAATGATTGTTAATTGCAGAGTGCTCTTTTAATACATGGGGAGCCTTCAATATCTGAAAATCTATTGAGCTTTATGTTGGAGAGGGAGAGGGAGAAGGACATGGGGGCTTTTAGGAGGGCATTTACTCAGTCAGCGACCTCTTGTATCTAGCTGAGCAGGGGGCGAAAAAAAAGGCCAGGGAAAATGTCCACAGTGGGTTCCATTGACCCAGGGACTAAGAACATCAGGAATCTCAAACTATTTTTAAAGCTTTACTTCACTTCTAGGAACATTAACACTTCAAAATATATGATTGTGCCTCTCATCCATGGTTACAGGGCTTTTCCATGGTTATGATCCTTTGTTGGTTGTTTCTTTTCTGTGAGAAAGAATTTTCCATCAATTTAGCACAGAACAAGGTTGATTCCTAAAACCTTTAAACACAACTGTGTGCAACAACAGCTTTACACATCCCATTGAGATGTAAAGACCCAAAATATCCACTGCTGTTACTACTTGACTTTTTAGCACCAGTGTGGCAGTTAGAGCAAGATGAGGAATTAATCTTCCACCAGGTTGCCAATCAGAGACTGCTGGTATTTGGAATATAGTAATGAAATCACTTAACCAGGTGACATCCTCATAACATAACTGCTAGGAGAGTGTGTTTCCAAAGTAAATAACACTCTTTGTTCTTGTTTCAGGTTGACTTTTGTGGTTATTGCCTTCCTATAGCAGAAATTGCATGATGTCTGTTTGCCATATGAGTGGGGATATTTATAGGCTTTTATTTTGTGCTTAGAAACATCAAATCAGAAATCCTGAATACAGAAGTATAGCTCTGAGCTTTTACACTGTTTTCTGAAGATTTTTAAGCCGCTTGATAATCAAAATGCTATTCAAATAGTTCTGGTTTTCAGTGTTCTGCACTTTTGTATGCATGGTGTGCATAGTTCTCATTCTCATGGCTTATCATTGCAGACCTTCTTACAGCTTTTCTCTATACTTTAAAAAGGGGCTTGTAAGAAGGATGTAGAAGATGTTTTACTAAGGTCTGTAGTGACAGGACAAGGCCATAACAGTGTTAAATGAAAAGAGAATAGATTTAGATTAAATATAATGAATTTTTTGTTATCAGGCTGATGAAGCACTGGCACAGGTTGCCCAGAGAAGCTGTGGATGCCCCATCCCTGGAAGTGTTCAAGGCCNGCAGACGGTCTTGACGGATCCTTCCAACCCAAACCATTCTGATTCTGTGATCTATGTGATGACGAGATCAATATATACAAGAAGCTTTTTGCTTTAGACAAAATCTACTAGTGAAGGACAAAAGTTAACATTAATACAAGTCTTATAACTTTGTGTGATAACACAGTATCTTTGTTACAGATCATTCTGTTGTATCTTCTATTTTGGAACATTGTAAGACACTTTTCAAATGTTGAAAATCAAATGATGACATGGAAAGGTTGATCCACTTGCTCAAGTGGATGGATAATGCCCAGAAAAGCTGTAGCACTTCCAGGATGCCGGTTCTGTCATTACACTGAAGTAAGATGATCACTTGTTAAGACATTTTCTCTCAGGTATTTTAAATTAATTTTAATGCCTGGAAGAAATGTTGATAGTTTCCCCACTGCACCCAAGACAATGTTGAGTTTTTCACCTTCATTTGCTTGCAGTAAATAATGATCTACAATAAAAAATTCCTCCTAAGGAGAAGATAAGCTGCAATGGCCTTTTGGGGAAACAATGGCCTTGCAATGTGTTCCTAAAAATCTGTGTGGCACTTAGACTGTTATGTCCAAGGGACAGAGCAAGTCAAATGGTGTTACAAAGAAAGCAAACCACTAGCTCAGTTCCTGCCTAAACCAGGGATGCACAGTATAAGCTCATGCAGGTCATTCTAACATGAAGACATCTGAGAGATGGAGCTAGTGTTAAGCACTTACGGCCAGCAGAACTTAGGCCTGACTATTGTCTAGGTTTGCCGGAGCTTGGAGGAATGAAGAGTACAGTTTCCATTCTGCTTGGAACTACAGACATCCATGTAACTACAAATATCCCATGTTAAACATAGAAACTTGCATGCTCAGAGCATCTAAGCCCCTGAGCTCTGTAACAGCTCTGTGGCACCTGGGTAACACTCTGATCCTTGGAGACGTCCAGCCTGCATGGAATTATAAGATAGCATCCAGTACTGAGCTTATAACAAAACTGCAGTCAGAGAGCTGCATGAAATGCCTCTTAGAGCTTGTGACCCTGTAAGCATAGAGCGAGTTAAGTGAATTAACACACAATCGCGTTTTAATGCCCAAACAAGTGAATTGAGTTAGTCCTCTAATCTGCTGTAGTTCTCCTTTCCTTTTCTACGTAGCACAGAAAAGCAGATTCCTACCTGATTAGGTTTTATGAGGTTAATAGCTATGAAGTGCCCAGGCACTCTGATGATGAGGGCTATATAAACAGAAAGATATCATGCAAGCATAGCAATGCCAAATGCTTGATGCAGATTCTTTGCTTCATGGTCTGATTTCCTCTCTTCAATTGCACAGTTTCTCTGCCGAATAAATGCATCCCTTTTAGATGAAAATACTTGTCCCTCTGCCTAAAGTACCCTGGTTAAATTACCAGTAGTGTTGGTAGCACTACTGGTAATTTAACTAGCACCATTCCTTCTTGGTGTACATACCTGTATAAAAATGAGTGTTGAACAGGTCCTCAGGAGACCTTCCTTGCTGTGCTTCTTTGCTGTGTGGGAGTTTGAGGAGCATATTCTCTTTCCTAATGGATAAGATTGTTAACAAACACAGTTCCCATTTACATGGTAAAAAAAAGAATTTTGCACTCATGTTTTGTGATGTTGTAGTTGTGCAACGACAACCTTGTTTATGTTAGTAAATGATAGGTGACCTAATTGAGACTGAAGTGGAAAAAATCACATATTTTGCTAAATTGCCTATGCGTGCTGTCTTCAGAGAGCTACTCAGGTTGCTTTTCAATCCTCTTGTAAAGATTGTTTCTGATGCACAGGTTTAAATAAACTAACCACTTGTCCCTAACAATGGTTGTCGATCTCAGGTATATGTTTGAATAAAAAGAGAATTATAGGCCATGGAAATGCTCTGTTTCCTTACTGGTTTTGTTTATACTAAATGGCTGTGATGTTTGTGCCATTGTATAGTTTCTTGGAGAAATTATAGTGTAAAATATCAAGGCTTTCCCTTAAAAAAAGAAATGTCATTCCAAATGCAGCAAATATCAGATCATTTAGTTGTGTAGAGCCTGAAGCTAAGCTGGATACTGATTGAGTATGAAATGTTTACGTTGGGGATGGAAGAACTGATATGGTAAACCACAAGCCACATTTTTTTGCTTTATATTTGCAAGGGGCAAGTATTAGTTGTATAAGCATATGATTTCCATACTCTCATACATGTGTTTGCTTTTTAAGTAGTCTGTCTTGTTGCTTAACTTCACTTGTCTTTATGTAATGCCTTGAAATAGATTCACGTATGCACTGGATGACTTTGCATGGCCCAGAAACCTACAGAGGGCTTTGCCCTGCTATCGCACAAATCTAAATGGTGCTGCTCGTTTTCAGTTCTCAAGGATATGTCTTTGATCTGAATAGAAGAGGCTGAGTTGTACGAAGGAATGCTCAGACATAGTCGCTCACATTTGTGATGCAGAGCACAAAGGCATGTGTGCAATATGGGTCTTGAATTGCCTCAGTTTTTACTTAGTCTTAACCAGGAGAAGCTGTCAGAGATGTCTGTAAGGGCTTCTGTGTGTAACCGGTGGGTAAAAAAAAGAGAACCTGTATAATACGCTTTGAATATGGCAACACGAACCGGAGTGGCTTGCATTTATTGGCATGTTAAGAAGTAAGGCTCAGAAATGAACACATTTCTGTGTTCACCGCATTGTCACCCCAGCATCGGCAGCTCTGTGAAACACTGTGCCTGGTTATCCTGTTACGCAGACCATGAGTCCTGCTGGAAGAAGCAGAGTGGATTGTTACAGGTGATCTAAATCGAGTTTAAGTGGGTGGAAAGACCTAGGGAGCTGGTATGGAAGAAGCAGCAGGGGCTGTCTAATTACATTAATCCCATTCTTGTCCTAAAGCAACGACCACTAATAAGGCACTGGAGCGAGGGTTTAGAAAGAGAAAGTGCCCCTGTAGTTCTGAAACTCTCCCAAACAGAAAAAGATGACTTTTCTCATTGCTCACCACAGCCATGCACCTGTTTGGCCTAAACTGGCACCTGCAGCCGATGGAAGGGCAGATGTATGAGATCACGGAAGACACAGCCAGCAGTTGGCCAGTGCCAACGGACGTCTCCTTATATCCTTCGGGGGGCACAGGGTTAGAGTTACCTGACAGGAAAGGCAAAGGAACCAGTGAAGGTATGGTTGGTGTGTGTCCATGTTGTGAGTCCTCTGTCTGCCTCTAAACTCCAGCCGTCCAGTCTCATGTTCCATTACCTTCAGTGCTGCCATCAGCAGGTGCTTTTCCAGTCTTTCATGTCTAGAGCTAGTAGTTGTCAGTCCTGTTTCCATATGTTTCTAAGTTTCATACCCCTCTGATGTCCACTAATGCAATAAAACTGTGTGAAACCTTCTCCACACATTCAAGGCATTCTCACAGACTACAGAAGGCCAGCATGAAAACCCTGCCTCGAGTGGCTGTTTTCATGGGAAAACCTTGTCTCTTGAAAATTAAATGATTCCTGAAGCACTGGATCAAGCTTCCTCTACAGCGCTACAACAATGTTTGAGTTGACTATTTGTTGCCACTTAGCGAATGTTTTGAGGACGAAAATACTTACTGAGAGCTATTACACTGTAAGTTTTGGCACTCCAGAGTTGGACATAGCTTTGCAAAAGTAGCCAGATAAAAAGCCTAGTCTCCACAAATATCACGGTGTTGACAGAAATTAGATGCAGCTTATGGGTCCTCAATTCAGCAGCACCTTATTCAGCAGCTTTGCATCATTGTGGTCTTTCTTTAGAGTCACCACTGCTAAAAGTACTTGTAAGCTCTGCAAAGTCTTATCCTTCCCTAGACATAGCTGGAGAAACGAGAAATGCAAATTTTCAGAAAGTTTTTTTTGTTTATGTGTCAAGCTTCTCTATATAAAATTAAGAGATTCCAATAAAGTTGAAGTAATAGACTATTTTTGATAGTTATTTTGGTGGAAATTTTTTTGACAGATGTTTGCTACTGTTCTTGCAACTCACTAAACTCAAAAGTTTCCACGGAGTTCCCTAGGNCTCTAAGAGTTTTTCTGTCTGTATTAATCCAAATAAAGGCCATAATTTTATGTGTTTCTTAAAATAGTGTATTTACTGGTAACTGATGGCTGCCATCAAGTTTCTACAAGGAAAAATCAGCTAAGCAGGTTATTCTCAGCAGACCTTACTAGACACTACAGCAAGCTGCAGACAGCCCTGCTGTTGTACTCAAAAATACTTTATGACAGATTCTTTTTTTTTCCCTCTGTCTTGCCATATGTTTCATTTTTGAATCATCTAGCTCTGATGTGTCCATTTCCTTTTAAAAGTCAAAATGAAAATAAATGTATATATTCAAAACTGCCATCCAAGTGAAAGACCTCCACTTGATTTTATTTTAGCCACTTTTACAGTGACATGAGTAGAAGTTTTGATTGCTGCTCTGTTAGAAGAGAAATCTGGGAAATAGCCTAATTATGTTATGAGAAGACCCCTCAAGTTAGTGCTTTGTGTAGATCTTAGGGAATCTGTAGGCTTTAGAGGAAGATACTGTGTCCTGACTAAAAAACATGTGGGCACATCTTTGGTGCAGGAGTAACACTGTCTAGCCTTCAAATGCAGCTCTCTCCCCATCAGGTAACTATGTAACTAATTCTGGACTAGCAGTGCTGCAGGGCTTCTGTTCTGAACCAGAATGTATATGATTGAAATTTATTTTTGAAAGAATTGAAATATATTTGAATGTCTTCCGGATCAGAATGAAATCGGCTGGAATGTGTTAGGAACATCCTTAGAGCTGATCTGAATGAATCATTACCAGTGTCTTGACAACTCTCAGTATCAGTCATTCCTTCTCATCTGTGGCTGTGCTCCACAACAGCATTTACCTCTGTTCGAGCCCAACCCTGTTTACCAAAGCACTTAGCCACATGCTTACATTTAAGCATGTAATTGACTGTGGTTGAAGTCAGAGCTATGTGTGTTCTTAAGTGTTTTGATGGGTCAGGAACTATCCTGTGAGAAATACAGAAAGATTCAGCAAAGTCTGAAACGAAACAGTTCATTTTGATATCCAAAGAAATTAGGAACAGTTGCTACGGCAACTAAAAAGTTCAAGGTAATGCGCAGAAAGGGCAAAGTAATTGACAAGCCCAATTAAGAATTTAGACCTGAAGTTAATTTTAAGGATTCAGGTATTCTGATTAAAAGGCAATTTCTCATTAGAAGCTGAAATGCCTTTTTTATTGTTCTTTCTTTGTGAAGTATCCAGTCTGTAGGGCCTAATCTTATTGTAGGCTACAGCTGGTGCAACAGAGAGGGATTTCAGGGACTGAATTCAGGCTGGTGAAGAGAGCTTCTCCTTGAACTTCTTCATCAAAACAAGCTTCAACCTCTGGCAACATGACATAACAGCTCTTAGGATATCTGCTTCTCAGACATATAACTGTCCACCAAGAGGAGACATAAACTTTGTAATTGTGTGCACAAAAAATTATTTCTGTGAGACTGTCTTTTGCAATCACAAGAAGCATTTTCGTTTGCATGAGCAAGTGCTGCTCTTTCTACAGAATACACCCTGTGCTCATTTTCTCCGGGCTCTATCTTGCATAGCAACATCTGTCATATTAAATTCTCACCTTCCCTGATTCACTCTGATGTACAATCTTTATTAATGAACAATCATGGGGCATATCAAGTACTTAAGATTTTCATATGAATATCTAAGAATCTATAAAACATGTCAGTAGTAATCAGAAAAAAAATATATCCCTCATTTGAACCAAAACATGTGATATCTTTAGCTCTTCTTTAATAGAATCCTCAATTTTTTCATCTTACAATAGTGCAATAAGAAACTTAGCTTGAAGACATTAGAACTGTTTCCTATAATCCTGACAGTGTGAAAAGAAAATTTTAGTATGCCAAATAAATACTATCAATCCAGTCGATAAAGTAATTCTCTTCAGAATCTAGCTGGTTGATTTTCCTTGTGCAATTATACTCTCTTAGCACAGAAGGATTCAGAAAGAATGCCCATTTACCTAAGCTGCTTCCGATTATCTCCTTTAATATGTACATGGACCGAAAAAGGATAAAAAGTCAGCAGATTTCCCTCCTGTATTTATTCGAGAGTGATGAGCAAAGATAAATGGAGGTCTTATAAAATTAAGAGTATCTTTTTTTGTATCAGCATACAGCCTTTGCATATACACATTTTGTGCTGGTATGCATAAAACCTCTGCCTCAAGATAGCTCATGCCATCAAGTCCTGCTCTGGCAGTGTCCTTAAGCAGTTGCTGACTTAAAATCAGGGTTTAGTGTTACTGGAGCCAAAAGTTCTGAAAGGAAAAATTCTCCATCCTTAATAGTTAATATGCATATCATTTCTATATTGATTTTCAGAGACTGCTAATAATTTACATCTGTTTCTCCTGGAGATTTTGTGTTGGGATGATATGTGGAGAAATTTAGACAATACTGTATTCAACAATATGTAATATTAAAGGAAATGTCATTTGAAACAATAAAATTCAGTGTTGTACCCGTCACCTTTTCAAGATGGCAAGTAAATTCTGAGACTATTTGACATAAATTCATGGTAGATGGGAAAGGATTTTTTATTCCCCATTCATGAAATGTAGGTACTAGAAGAAAAAAATTCATAAAATTTTTCATAATTCATAATTATGAAAAAATTCATAATTTTCTTATTGGAAGAAAAATCATTCATGTGATTTTCCTAGAGAAGAATGTATGAGCCAGAGGTTTCCTTCTCATTTTGTTAGAATTGTTTGCTCTGGGAAACACATAGTGTGTGCTGTAATGGCATAGAGATAAGAGACAAATTTATTTGAATTTCCGGAATTAATAATTAGTCCTTGTTGGTGAGATGTTGCTTTCCTTACTAAAGGCAGAATCTTTCAGATGACACTGCTGCATGCTCTTCCACTAGAAGTGTCCTCTATAAAGGCTGTTTGCTAAGCAGTTGCTTTCTTCATCATCCCTGTGCCCTGCAGCCAAAGCTGTGGCCTCTGGTTATAGCACAGGCTGAAAGGGGAACATTCTGGCATTTGATTTTTTATTCTTCCCCTCATTCCCTGATCTTCCTTTGGGTCCAGATTTTTTGAAGCAGCCACCTGCTTTGGGAGTCATGTCTGCTTAAATTTCTAACCTGGAATTCTTCAGGTGTGTTTTTAGGGGTGCCAGGCTCCCTGCTGACTCCCTTGGACGTCAGCGTGATTAGACAGCGTGTCCTAGTCCCATTTGGGGATGGCTCTCCAGCCTGGTAGTTTTAGAAACAGATGCCTCCATTTGTCTTCTGAAAACAAATGGATAATAATAGCATACTTTACATATTACATTGAAACTCAATTAAAACCTCTCATGTTTCTTAATACATACTACTCAAGTGCAGCAGGGTATGATCTCCTTTGTTTATCTCAGGTCTTTTTTTTTATTTAGTTTTTTTTTTTTTTTTTATTTCAAATACTGTTGCCATTGTCAAGAATTAATTCAATAGAGAAACATTTTCCTTTCCCCACTTAGGCATCATTCATGCTGCTATTCTCCACACCACCATTCCACTCTGTGGCACGTCTATCTCATTCTTGCCTAAACTCTTTACTAATTTAATGATGACTTCTCCATTCCTAAACTTATATTAATTTAGGATATAATGTCAGATGATTTATTCTTATCTTTGGAATGTAATTACACACTCTCTGATATTGCAATTTAAACAAAAGGCCCTTTTTCTCCAGGTTGCTCTTCCCATGCTCATGTTTTCAAACAAAACAGTTACTGAAGCCAGAAATAATCCTTCCAGTTTTCCTCCCATAATCATATGGATTGGCTAGACAAAGTACTTTGAAGACTTCAGGGCACTAATAGACTATTTCTCAAGATCAGTGTCAGAGATACCAGTATGATTAGATTACTTTCAGGATCTAAAGACTAATTCAAGAATTTTGTTCCTGTGTTTTGGCAGGAAAGCCCAGTAGTTTCTTTCCAGACGACAGTTTTATAGACTCCGGAGAAATTGATGTAGGCAGACGAGCCACACAGAAGATCCCTCCTGGTATCTTTTGGAGATCTCAGGTGTTCATCGACCACCCAGTGCATCTGAAATTCAATGTGTCTTTAGGAAAGGCTGCTCTGGTTGGCATCTATGGCAGAAAAGGACTCCCACCATCACACACACAGGTAATGGGACCTTATTTCAATTAAATTATATTGTCTCAAATTGATGTTTGTATGATGTATTGTTTTATTTCATCTGTTTCTTTCAAGAATTTGTTGCATGCTTGTAAGATGCCCAAGATCATTTATCCAGAGAACGAGAATCAAGAGACAGCTGAAGAAATTTACACAAATTAATCTGGTGGGCTGCAGGCAGGGGCAGAGCAGGCAGTTGCCTAACGCAGCAGGCTGCTGGAGGAGAAGGGTTTTGTGGGACTGATGGTCACTGAGGGTACCAGCTGGTTTTTCCAAGCTGCAGAAGATACCACCTTCTCCATCCAGTGCTTTGCACAAAGGCAGCCACACTCAAGCTGCATCCAAAGGAATCTTCTCTTAAGCAGATTCATATACCTCAGGTCTCACTTCTGCCTTTCCCATCTCATGGTAAGAGCAGCAAGACCCCAGTTGGTCACCTTTATGAGAGCAAGATTGACTTCTGTCTTCCATGCTGGAATGCCTTGAGCCAACCCTTCGCAAGATGTGTATGCTCACTGTCAGCTTAGACTGAGGTTTGTCAGGGCCAAGTAGTTAGTGTATGAGAAAAGAAAACCAATTTTTTACAGAAAGCCACCACCTTAGGCAAAAATCAAGATTCAGTTATTATTCTGTAGGACTAAAACGAAAACAGATGCCTTTTCAACACACCTTGACAAAAAACATAGCGAAAAATCACTTTGTGGGAAAAGCTCTGAAGAACCATTCCCTTAAGTAAGGACTTCATACATTATTTTCTCTCCTTTCTGTTTCAGCTTCTAAGCTGCTCTTATCCAGATTGATTAATACATTAGGGCATAACACATTGGAAATGCAAAGTATCTTACTCCCACTTGCATCAGCAGGTCATCAAAGAATTAGCAGGTTTATGTTAGTGTATCTTGCCCTTGCCCTCTACTATTAGCTGAAAATACTAGAAATTTATAGAAATACCCTGCCTTTTTTTCGTTTTTGAACAAACAAATATGTTTATTATGATCTCTGTAGATAACATGGTATTTTGTACATATTAGCACACCTCCAACTTATTTCTGTCAGAGGTGTCATAAATCTATGCTTCTCTGCCTACTTTTATGCAGAATTAAAATATTACAGTAGGATCAGCACATCATAGTTTCAGTGCCACAGCAATACTGTTACTGCCCTTTTCTAATCAGTCTCCTTTCACAGGGAGAGTCAAACATTTAAAAGTTAAAAATCCTGTATTAGTTAAACAAAAAATCAAGTCATGATTGCATAATACTAACTTCAGATCAGAACTCTGTATTCATTTTATTTTATTATCATTCTTAAATTTTGTTATGGAACAGAAGTTAGTACATGGGTAGGTTCAATTATTTAAGTAAAAAACATTTAACACATAAACCTCACATTTTCCGTGGTGTGCAGTCATTGGTTTCCCATGAGGTCACAAAGTCCTGCAAGCAGGACTTACATTTTCTTCCTACAGATGTGCTCTACTGTGGGCTCCATTGTCCCTGGGGCCAGACTGCCCCAGCACATGCTCTGGACAGGGTGACAGCCTTCTTTCAGGCATCCTCTTGTTCCTGCATGGGTGTTCTCCCCAGGCTGCTTGCAGGGTGATCTCTGCTTCCCTTTGGAGCTCCACAGGCTGCAGGGGCGCAGCTGCCTCGCTATGGTCTGCGCCACGGGCTGCTGGGGAATCTCAGCTCTGGCACCTGGAGCACCTCCTGCTTCTCCTTCTGCACTGACCTGGGTGTCTGCATAATTGGCCCACTCACATATTCTCACTCCTCTCTTCTCTAGCTGCAATTACTTCTGTGCAGTATTTTTTTTTGCCTTAAATATGTTATCAAGGAGGTGACAATTGCTGCCATCACTGACGAGATCAGCCTTGGCCAGTGGCGGGTCTGTCTTGGTTCTGTCAGACACAGGGAAAGCTTCCAGCAGCTTCTCAAAGCAGCCATCCCTGCAGCCCCCCCTGCAGCATAGCCGTGCAAACCCAGTACAATGCTCAAAGTCACATCTATCCATGCTAAAATAACAAACTATTCCAAATTCTCTTTGGGAAACTTTCTCTGGCTGTGGTGATTGTTTTCTATTTTAGGTTGCCAACAACTGTGGTCACTAATAAGTAGGAAGAAAATGTAAGCTCCAAATTTCTGTAGAAATAGATCATGCAGAAGCCCAAAATAGTTTACTATTAACAGAAGGCATTTCTTCTCATTCTTCTCAACAAATCATAATAAGTTACACAGTTTTGTTATGGTCTATTAGATTTAATCTTCCTAGATCAAATCCTCTTTTGAACTCATTTTAATCTAGGCTAAATTTTAATAAATCATAAATTATAGGGATAGGTCGTCGCTGCTTGCAGAGGGTGTTTTTCCATTTGTACAGTTTGAATTGATTAACATGGTATTTTATCAATGATTTCTTTGCTGGCAGTAACTAACTGCCTATTAAAAATCCTTGAATGTATTAAAATGCAATAAAGCCCAATCCATTTGTGGCTCAATTAATACTTACAACTAGTAACTAGTAGCTTGGCAAAGTTATCAACATCTGCAGCAGCATCTTGCAAATATTTATTGAAAAAACCTTTTGGCAGAAAGCCCCAAGTAAGCATAACCCAGACTGGAGTGGAACAACAGCAGCTCGTTGTACCTGAGTGCCTTGAAATTATTTTCATCTCACTAAGCTCTAAGTGCATCTAATATATAGCAGGAAGTGGATGCTTGTAAGCACAATCCACAGGACATTTCTTATGTGTCCACTTTATTATGAGGCAGGTTGCATTCTGGAAGTGTCTCTTTGCTTGCAATCCAGTGATTCTAGAAAACTAATTCGAGCTGCCATGGAGACAGCAGCACTTGGTGAGGTGAACCTTGCCTATGGTTTCTTAAGTTCTGTTTTAGAAATTGAGTCAAGCTGTTCCATCATGCTCCAAAATGAATATGGAAATACTTAGGATTTCTCTTACTGGTTTTACCTTCTTCAGTTCACTTACTCCTTACTCAAACTCAAGCTTTGCTGGGACATTCCCAGCACCCAGCCACCACCTTGATGTCTCCTCTCACTGTGCTGCTCAGCTGTGTCAGGCATGGTCGCACTGAGACCTGATGAGGCATCAGCCTAGGCAGTAGCTCATGCTCAGAGTGGCTACAGACACTTGGGTCCCAAAGTGTCTTTCAAACCAACCACTCAACAGTATCCTCTTAAATCGTTCTGTTGCTTTCATAGAATCATAGAATATGCTGGGTTGGAAGACACCTACGAGGATCATCAAGTCCGACTCCTGGCCTTGCACAGGAGACCCCATGCATCAAACCGTGTCCAAACGCTATCATGACCGCTTCCCTGAGGAGCCTGTTCCATTGTTCAGCCACACTCTGAGCAGAAAACCTTTTCCTGATATCCAGCCTAAACCTCACCTGACTCAGCATCATCATGCTGTTTCCTCAAGTCCTGTCACTGGTCACCACAGAGAACTAAGAGATCAGTGTCTGCCCCTGAACTTCCCCTCAATGAGGAAGCTGCAGACCACAGTGAGGTCTCCCCTCAGTCTTCTCCAGGCTGAACAGACCAAGGACCTCAGCCACTCCTCATACAGCTTCCCCTCCAGAGCCTTCACCATCCTTGTGGCCCTCCTTTGGGCACTCTCTAAGAGATCAGTGTTTTTCTTATATGGTGGCACCAAAAACTGCTCCCAGCCCTCAAGGTGAGCTGCCCCAGTGCAGAGCAGAGCGGGACAGTCCTTCCCCCTTGCCTGGCTGGCACTGCTGGGCCTGATGCCCCCCAAGGCACAGTTGAAACAGAAATGTACATTTTCATTTACATGCTTTTCTAATTTATACTTGCCTTGTATTTTTAGATTTTAGATTGTATTTTTTTATAATTTATATTTTTGTCATATTTTTCCAAAACAGAAACTCTGTCTCTAGTAAAGCTAGTTTGGCTAGACACCCAAAAGGAATGACCTTTGCAGTGTGGCAGCTTCTACGTTCTCAAAAAGACACTTCAGCACCAAATTTGAGATCTGTGTACTGAAATATAACCAAAAGAAAATAAAAATTAAAGCAAGGTTCAAAAATAATTTCCTGTAAATAAATAGTTAAAAATACAAAATTAAAATAATCTGGGGACAAATTGTCATTTCATATGCAAGCTGTCATATACAGCTTATTGCTCAGGATGTTCTTTGAAATAAACACTTCTTTTTTTGACTTAGAAGCTTTAACTTTTTTTAACTTTTCCTACATAGGAAAGAACATGTCATCAAGTACTTATCTTGGTTGACTTTGAAGATCATATCAGGCAACTTAATACCAAGCACCCAAATTTTGCTACAGTAAAGTGAAAAGGGATAAGCAGCCTAAATATTGGTGCCACAGTCAACTAACACTCAGCAGCCATTCAGTGCAGCAACATTTACGGGTTCAGAAATAAGTGATGTTGTTTCTTTCTGCCTGTTTTTTTTCTTCCTGACAAAAAAAAAAATCACCAACTTACCTGATCAGCTGGATGAGAGAGGCAAAACCAAGTGAAGTCAGGGAGTAGAAAAGCTGAATAGTGCCTCAGCTGCTTGCAAGGTGTCCTGGTCATCTAAACACATGATAAAAGTCAGATTAAATGAGGTTCATTTAACATTTGTGATGTCTGCTAGGCTTATATCTGCCTCATCCCATTAATATAATACCAGACAAAATGCAATTATTGTGGGAAATCAGTGGAAGATTATTTAAATAGGGAACTAAAGGGAGTTGCAATACTAGTATTAAAGCAAAGCAGTCGTTCAGTTGAAGTTACTCTTGCAAAAAAGTACTTGCATCCTTTTGAGGAAAATGCCTAGAGCCACGCCTTAAGTGGGGCTTTTCTATATGATTTATCTCTTTCCCATCTTCATTTTCTATGATCTTTTAAGCACTTTTCCTGTTGTTTTAAGATAAAACCCTTGTTTGCAAAATGCTTCTAAGCAAATGCTGCTAAGCAAAATACTTCTGCAAAACCTCTACCAGAGTTCACTTTAAAATATTTCTTACTTTTCCCTTGGTGACCCCAAGCAACTCTGGCAAACAACCCAGTTGGGCTAGATACATTCTTCTGTCTTATCTTCTGTATTAGCCAAGACATAAAACAAGATAACAAATAAGCTGCTTAGTGTCATATTTACAGTGCAGTTGAGGCATGGTCTCCTCTTTTCCTGCCTGTATTTCTACAGAATGAGAACACCTCAGTAAGACCAATATGATGCAAGTCACCTTCTAAACAAAGATGATTTCAAGATTCATGTAATTGCAGGAAATACATTCATATACTAGCTATTTCCAAAATGGTTACTTGCAGGTAGTCCAGGAAGGTACTTGAGTTACCAGAGGAAACCCTGTTTATGATGCTTCTGCAGATGCAGAATAAGAGACCAAGCTTGAGGAAACCTGACAAACACAAACATTACTCCCTCTTGTGTTTCAGTTTGACTTTGTCGAGCTCCTCGATGGAAGACGTCTACTGACACAGGAGGCGAGAAGCCTGGAAGGACCTCAGCGGCAGCACAGAGCTTTTGTGCCCTTGGCCAGCCACGAGACAGGATTTATCCAGTATTTAGATTCAGGAATATGGCATTTAGCCTTCTACAACGATGGCAAGGAATCGGAAGTGGTTTCTTTTCTTACTACTGCCATTGGTAAGGATTTCCTCTATTATTCCTAAACTCCTAAATATGCCTTGGGGCCAGGTATTAATACACGTACTCGAATTGCACGATGGCTTTCTGTGGTTTTGGAGAAAGTGCTTGGAGGGGATTGTATTTAGCAACATGCTGAATACTGTTAGAGCCTAAATGTTGAGTAAGTACTTTGTAGGCCTTTTAAGTAACTATAACCATAACGAGATTCTGACCAGTGCCAAATATGGATTACAAGCTGGAAAATCCTTGCTTTATTTTCTTACTTTGATTTTCCTTTTATTTAGTTGGCTTTTTTTGGTTTTGTTTGATTTTTTGTTTGATTGGCTTTTTTCTCTTTCTGGAGCAGAGGTGTAGGAATGATTGAAGAACAGACAGCAGCACCATTCCACAGTTCTGTGTGACAGACAGTCCTGCCATTGAACACCATCAAAATCACCCGAGCTGGAGTTCAGGCAGAGTACTGGGGTTAAAACTCCAATAAAGTGCGCTGTAAGCCTTGGTGGTAGCAACCACAGTAACAGGAATCCCTGTTTGTCCTTGCTAACAGAAAGAATTTAAAAAGAAGAAAGATTGCTTTAGAAGAACAAATTAACTACATAGGTCTTCTGACTTCTCTGACAGTAAAATGCCCTGTCAGTTCAGCTCACAGGCATGGATTTGTTGCTGTCCAAGGAGGAATAGATGCTGCCAGTGGGTGCCTGACAGCACACTGAGTATTCTTCTACCCTGTAAATACCTAAATCTGTTTCCGATTCAGTAATACTTAATTTTAAATTTGATTGACCTGCTGAAACTGTTCATGTACCTAAATTCATTTGGTTGTAATTTAAAGGTTAGTCCATAAAACTAGCACTCAGCTTTCCTCTAACCACAGTGTTTAATGGACTTTTTTCTTTGCAGAAAAAAGCAGACTCATTCCAAAGCTGCCATTAATCCCTCTCCCAACAGAGGCATTGGTGTTGAGTCTCAGCTGTCTGCAATAGTTACCTAAGAGCTATAGGCTGTAATTTGTCTTGGCAGGTTAATTAAAAAGTTTAGGTCTTATTAAAGCAAAGTCATTAACATCCCAATATTCCATTTTAGCACTAAGGTTTATCTAATACAGAAATGGAAAGTGCTATAATACTATGTTTTAAATTTAAAGCCTGGAAATGTGATGTTCTGTCTTGTTTGCAGCTGAGCAACACTAGAAGTGGTTACATATTAGCTTATGAAATTGAAGTCTTAGTCTATAGAATGTGGATTTACTTCCATTTAGTTTCCTTTAGTAGTTTGATTTTTTACTTACAACAATCACAGAAGTTTAAGATATTCTTCTGAAGGCAGCTTTTTTTCCTTGTCTAAGAATGCCTTCAGTTCAAAATCTCTCATCACTGGAAAGAAATCAGTAAGGCTCTAACAGCAGAAAACACGTTTAAAGCACTGTCACTACTGGTTCTTGTTTTCAAAGTGATGCTTAAGTGTTCTAGCCAGACTTTTCTCTTGGCCTCATTGCACTAATATAGGGAAAAACAGGAAGGAAAAAAAAAGAAAAAAGCATTCTTAATTTGCCTTTGAGCATCAAAGGAATGGCGTGGGTGAGAAGCATGTCACATTGTCTTCAAGGCAATCTTATTTTTTTGGTTTTGCTCTGCTGTACCTTCATGACTGCATGATAAGCAGAACAGTTCTCAATACAGTACCCATGATATATTCAATGTATCCCCTGCTGACCTTGAATCATTCAGTGTTTCTGTGATTCAGAAACAAGGAAGTTTTCTTTTGCTACACAGGTGGGAATCACTTTATCCACTGACAGTGGTATATCAGCACAAAGCTGTAGTGTAAAAATACCTGTTTAAGTACAAGCTATGCCTTTTGAAACAGACTTAAGTAAAATTTTTAGGTAGGAAAATGTGGCTTCTTGGCTATAATTTGTCCAGAAAAGTGCAGCATTTGTATAAGTACCATAAAAACACTGTAATAGCATTAACAAGTTGGTACCTTTCTCCTCAATCCAGATTTCAACAGCTTGTTCATAAAAAAATAAGAAACAGTCAGGTGTTTTGTGTAACTCTAATGCTTCAGAACCTTTCTAGTGTATTCGTGAAGTCTGGCAAGATATGGTTACTAGATTGTAAGTATATAAATACTGTGGTACTGTAGTGTTATTTTCTTTCACTAGCGAAATAAAGAGGATAAAGCAACCTGACAGTGCTTATGAACCAGTGTGTAAAGTTGCAACACCAAACAAATAAATCAAGTCACACGTGATGGGAGCCTTTGATCTGTCTGTGCAGGGTGGGGAACCTTCAAAGGAGTTGTGTTGAGTGTCAGAGGCAAGCTGCCATTTAATTTGATTCCTTTGGCAAGACCACCTAAAAAAATCTCCCTTTATTTCACTAACATAGGACTTACAGTAAGAGCAAGTTTGAAAAGTATAGCTGTGATGCAGGGAGAAATAAGATCCAATGATCTGAGAAGAGGACCAACAGCCTGGAACTCCTGAATTCTGATTGATGTGTTAATTCTGCCCCAGCCTAGGCTCATGCTTCTGCTGCTCACCATGTAAAACTGAGGAGAGTGACATTTCCCCAGAGATGCTGTGAGGGTGATAGAACTGCTGGGAAAATGAATGAAGCATTAATTAATAATCACAGATAGTAGTAGAAAGCACAAAATTGATAATGGTTATCATAATGATAAGTTCATAAAGCCAAACTGTGCAGTCATTGCTTCAGGCAAACGTCCCCTGCGAGTGAGAACTCACCAAAATAAATGGCAATAGCTTTTACTTCAGCAGTAAACATGTTGGATGGGAAGAGTGCTGATTTTCCAGGTCTTATCTACTATGTTTCAACAGACTGAGCTGTTCAGAGCCAGCAAATCATTGCAGGCTCTGTATGACAGTATCAACTGCAATTACTGTGCAGTGCTTGCCTGGAATGATTTGGCTTCCATTATTTTAGTGAAAACTGGAGAAAAATGGAAAAAAGCATCTGTATTCCCAGTT
>WAAG01015412.1:221-17099 GCA_013390105.1 Tichodroma muraria | reverse complement strand
GGGGGGGGAAGGAAAAAACAACAACAACAACAACAAAAAAACCAAAAACATACCAGAGTGTAGAAGTCAAGCAAATTGCATTTTCACAATGATTGTGAAAAATTTACTAGCTGGATATTTAATTTATGAACAAAGATACTAATTTCCTCCAAAATCTGTTTTAAGTTGCAAATTAATATACTACTAAGTATATTGTTTATTGAAAAAATAATCTCAAACTTTCTTTAGAAGAAATGGATCTAAATTGTCACTTGCTTTGCTGACTTAGATCACAGATATCCCTGTCATTTATATCAAATTGCCTTGTTAGTACTTACACTGTTACGTCTGTTACGACATGAAGGTCTATGGTCACCATCTATGGTTAGATCTAACATCATCAGCACCATCACTAGGAAGAAGTTAATGACTTAAATATAATTAACCCCACCTACTTGTACTTATTTGTAGACATAAATGGGTAATTAACCATGAGTAGTACAGATTCAAGCTTTAGTTTAAAGTTTCCTACTCTTTCCTTATTTTAATTACACATAAACTTGTGCTGCAGTTAAATAATCTCTTTAATGAGGAAGGGTGAAACTCAGATGTGAAATAAAATGTTTCTCCCATCTGTATCGGTGTGTTTTTTGCCACTTGTGTAATATCAGTCAGTCTTGTCCATATGTTTTTTTGCTAATAGGTGATGCATCAACCCCCCCCCCAAGCTCACAGCTTTTACTTAGACATGAATGCATACAGCATTCTGAAATCACTCAGTGAAAAATGTGTTAAACATTTTGTTAAATTAAATGTATTGACAGAAAAGCCATAGATTCATAATTTCTATAGCACCTAATAAAGGCTTTTGTTCCAGTTCCAAGCGTCTGAAATATTTTCAAATGTGATATTCAGGACTTTTAAATACAATGAGACATGGCTCTCAAGCATTGTTTGAAAATATTTCATTTATAGGTAAGTGGAGGCATCCTTAGGATATTTCCAGAAGGTAAAGCCCAATTTGCTGATATTGAACCCAAATTTGATAGACTGCTATTCTTCTGGTCTGATCGCCGCAACCCTCATGAAGTACAGCCAGCATTTGCTACAAGGTAGGAGCGATGGACTCGCTACTGCATGATGCCTGTCTTAGCAAGAAATGAGAAATTAGTGACACCGTGAATTATGACCTGACAAAAATGAGAGTTGTTTCTGCTAATGGATGATTAGGCTTCCATGGTGTTGCTGAGTTTGTAGTGTTGCCTGATCTCTTATTTTGGAGAAAACCTGAGTGTGTAGGTGGGAAGTTTCTGAGTGCAGAACTGGGTAGGAGCACACAGAGCCATAAGCAGACCCCAACTTTGCCAAAGGGTGCCATCTTCATTATTTCTCTGTAATGGCTTTACACCCTTCTCCCTTCCCTTTGTCCTTAGCACCCTACTGTGTTACTGGAAGATTGACTGGGTACTTCAGCTTAATCCTCCCTCTTGTCAGGAGGGAGCTGTCAGAAAATAGTAATTTTCAAACTAAGCTACCACATTCTAATTTGGGAATTAGGTGAGGGTTGTGGAACAGAAACAACCATTGATACACAAGTATTTTTATGGAGTGTTCGAGGAGCTGCTCCCACTCTGAAGCATAGGGGGAAGTTGATCTCTCTTTTGTCCCTCAGTGCAGGGCAGTGGTTGATGCTAAAGGTACCCACATTCACTGCCCCCACATAAGTAGCATTTCCAGTTAGTGGCAATAGGTAAATCGTTTGAGTCATTGATCCAAACTTCCTGTTGCCCATGTTTTAACATGTTTGGATGGCCAGAGCACTGAACATTGACTGGATCTTTGAGATAACACAAATACATTTGCAAGAAATAACTTGAAACTGCCTTCAGCACATCCTCTCGCAGCTTTTCCAGAGGCTGTACTGCTTTCCCCTCCCCCTTTCTACTCCCAGTAGAGTCAGAGGGTGAAATGCCATTTACTAAAGCTCCTTAAAGTCTTTTTTCAATAGCTGGAATTTTGTATTTAAATCCTCTGCGGGCAGTGGAAAACCAGAGGAGCCATCTAAGGGGTAGTTAATTGTCCCTTGTGGCAAATTTCCAAAAAAAGATGATCCTGCAGTGTGACTCAGTGAGGAACTTGACCTAGTAAAAAGATGAGGTCACAGCAAGGTGATGTGGGCAGAGACTTTATTTTAGACAAGAACCATAAAAGCAACTCATTAGGAAAAAGAGTGTAAACTTAGACCATCAGTGCCACCCTTTCAATGACTTTTCAGATAATACCTACTAGTAGGAAAAAAACCCCAAACCCACTGCTTGCTTTATGAAAACTTTCCTCTGTCAGACTGCAGAAGTATCATCTAATTTAGGTTGTGTTTTATGTCAAATGCTTCACTGGTATTTTGCTTCATAATTCAGGAGTTCTTTTTTCTTCTGTTTCCTTAGGTACGCAATAACAGTGTGGTATTTTGATGCAGATGAAAGAGCACGAGCTAAAGTAAAATATCTAACAGGTAAACTCTTCTTAATATCATTGTTATTTTTTTGTGGAAGCGTAGCTAAGTCTATCCTCATCTCCTTGGCCCACCCTCTGCACAAAAAAAGAGATATAAAGTGGCATAACTTAAGTTAGGTTTTACAGGGAAGGTGACCCTGGAAGGTCCCCAGGAGGGACTGAATCTCCTCCTGGGCAGTGATTTGTGAAATGCAGGTCAATTCCTGTCCTGCTTACACTTCCTCTGAGACCTGAGGAGGCTGCTCAGTATTTTTACATGGGGGATATAGTTTCTCCCTATTCCTGTCTCCCTAATATATGTGGAGGATAAATACACCAGAGACTGTAAGGCACTGTGGAACTGAGAGCTCTGGAAATAGTTTTGATGGAATATAGGATTTCAACAAGTAAATACAACTTTACTTGACTAGAATTTTTATACTGGAAAAACAAAAGCCTAAAATTAAAATCTGTAATCAAAGAATGGGCTTACTTCCTTCATTTCCAATTTTACCTATCTAGCATCTGTTTTCCTTCTCTGGTTTCTCCCCCAAGAGGAAGTTGATCTAATTTTCCTGTTCAAATTAGCATTATAAGGAGAAATGGCCTAGGACTTCTGTCATGCTTGTAATTGCCATCACAATTTTGTGTTTGTTACGGCAGTTTAAAAATAAACCAAAATCAGGTGTAATTCAAGCGTACACACGCACGAACACGGCTTTGTCAAGGGCTCTGAAACCAATGATGTAGAAGGCGTGTGCCATGATCTCCAACTGAGCCTTCCATTCATTGCTGTGTGGAGCTCCTAAGCAGCCCCAGAACTGTGTACAGTTCAGTCCAGTCCCTCTTAATATTCTTGGTAGCCGTGCATTTTGGGAGTGGCAAGAGCAGCGCAGCTCCTGCCTGGCTTTCGAGGAGAGCGCCTCAGCTCCAGCCGGGAGGCTGTGCCACTGCTTGGTGACACTTCAAGGCACAGTTGACTTCCCAGGCAGTCAGCATGCCTGGCCTCCACAGGAAGCCCCGTGTGTCTCTAAGCCAGCCTTCATGTCACAAGCATGCAGCTCTGCAGCTCCTGGAGTCAGCCTTGCTGGGTCAGAGCTGTTCTGTTGCCTCTGCACAGCTTCAGCTGCTGCCCTTTCAAAGGGAGTGTAGAGAAGTGGCTGGAGGGGACTCAAGCCTGAAGGGAAGATGCTCCTCCCTCTGCTCACCTCCTTTTCCAGGGTCCCCCTAAACTGCAGGCACTTAAGGAAGGACGGCTGAGTTGTTTAAACTTCACAGAATCACAGAAACAGGTTGGAAAGGACCTCTGAGATCATCAAATCCAGCCTATGACCCAACACCACCCTAACTAGACAGTGGGGCTGAGATGGGGCTGCCAGAGATGGGGACTCCACCACCTCCCTGTGCAGTTCATTCCAATGTTTAATCACCCTTCTTGTGAGGAAATTCCTCCTCCTTCAGTATCGGTTTGCTCTATAATGGGTTTATATTACCATATTGTTGTCAGTTTTCATTTGCAATTCAAATTACATTCTTTGCTCTGTATCTGCAGCAAGAATTGTGCAAGATGCAATTCATTTTCTACTGACAGTGATATATGCAATTATAGAATAAAATATCATAAAATAGAAAACTATTAATTTTTTTATAAGTGTCAGCCTAAGTAAAGCCATGTAGAATATGTGTGAATTTTTCTTGCTTATGGGATATTGTGTTTTGATAGTAAAACTTTATTCTGGAAAATGATGTAGACTGTTAGACTGTACTTCAATAAATGCTGAAAAATACCATTTTCCTTTTCATATTTCTGCAGGTGAAAAAGGCGTGAGGGTTGAACTTAATAAACCTTCTGACTCAGTTGGGAAAGATGTTTTATAAGCCTTTGATTTAGCAACTCCCCTTGCTATTCTCCCTGATAAATCTTGATGCTATCTATTAACTTTTGAATGTGAATAACAAGATAAAGGAAAATCAACAACAAACCAACATCTTAATACGGAAGCAAACAGTGTTTCAATGTTGCATCAAAAAGAAGGTTCTTTGACTGCTGAAGCATTGTACTATGTGATTGTGACTCCAGGCCTGTGACTGCTTATGTGAAGAAGATAAGCAATCAGTAAGAAACACCATATGCATCTGGACATAAATAAGTGCCCTACATAGAATTTGTCCATCCTTATATTTTGCCAGACCTGTCATCCAGCTGAATCCATTTCATCTCTCCCTTTTTTTATATGGTAAAAGTTTGAATTTTGGGTAATTTTTGTATGACCAGGTACAGTTTATCAAAATTGAGTCTTAAAAAGAAAAACTGAAAAAAAAGGAAAAAAATTACCATATTCTCCAATATAACATGGATCTATTTTTGTAAAACTGTTCATACTGTTCTCCTCTGCCATGAAAGACCTAATTTAATGTAAGGGTTGCCAGTAACTGATAATCACTTTAATTTTTTTTACAACTTAAGTCAGAAAAGGAGCACTTTAATTACCAGCTAAAAATCTGATTGTTTTATATCATATCTCACACTAATCTTAACTTTTAAAGATTGCTGCTGTATTGGGTTTTTTTTTTTGTTGTTTGTTTTTTTGGGTTTTTTTACTATGTTCTCTTGAACCTTATTAACAAAAGCAAATCAGTATCTTGCTATTAGCAACATTCAGTTTGTGGTTTTGTATGTTGAATCTACAGAGGGGAAATTTCTGTCTCTTTTCATTTTTCTTTGGTTTCTTTTTATTTTTGGAGGGGGGATATTTGGTTGGTTTTTTTTTTTATTTTTTTAAGTGACTGGCACTAAGTGAACTTGACACTATCGGTTGCTGTCATTGGCTTTGGGGACCTGGTAAATACCATCGAGTTACACGAATATACAAGGGCTTTCCTAGGCTATTAGAGGTACCCAGAACCTCCTTACTTACTTGACAGAAATTTTTGAGCTTTCTCCCTTTTCTAAAAAATACTTGCCACCCCCATTTCCTTTGTATATAAGTTAATAGAGTATCTAAAATCCACTTTTTTAAATTTCCTTTTCATATGTTGGTGTCCCATGCAGTCTGTAAGTTGACACCTTGGTCTATTATATAGTATCAAGAAGGTGATCAGCACACTGAAGCTGAAGTGCATCACTCTGTAGGCTCCTTGTGCAATAATACATCTTTAAATTTTTGCTGTTGCTGAAGGATTTCCCCAAAAAGGCACTGCCCTTTGATCTATACTGAGGTATATATTTAGTAAGAAAACATTTGCTTTCTTTTACATTGTTTTTATTTTATCCAGGAGATGGGACATCACAGGATAAAAGTGAGATGTGCAGAAACTGTGGTATTCTTATTTTTAAGAAATGGATGTTTTGGACACAGATTTTTTTTCTTCTTCTTTCCTTTTTTTTCCTGAGCTTTAAAAGCTTGAGAAAACAAAAGCAAACCTATCAAAGACAGCATTCATATTTACAGGAGTTCAGGGGCTGTTCACCTTACCCACTGCATTTTTCTATCTGTCCCTTATTTCCTTACTTAGCCAAAACAATGTGAGTGTACAGAAATAATTTCTGTATATATTACAACTTGTGACAATTTCAGCATCTGTATAGTTTGTATTCAATTAAAGACCCTTTCTATGGAAAGCTCAGTAATTTTTTATTAAAAACATTACTATTGTTCATGTAAAACATGAAAAAACTAATTGTTTAGTAACAAACTGACAGAAGGGGGAAAAATTCAGTATTGGTATATCATGTAGGAGAACCAACAGAAATCCCAGTTTTGTTTTGCTTTCGCTTTTCCTTTTTTTGTTAAGTTCTTGCCCTGTACAGTTCTCTTCCTCTTTCTTTTCTTCCCAGAAAAACAGGCAGGATACCTTTACTGTAAGTGCCTCTGCCAACCTGGCCAAGGAGTGCAAATCTTCATTACTGTCTGGTCTGCAATGCTTTTAGGCTACCAGTGAAACAAGCAAAAAAGTCACCTCTTCTACTTCATCTTCATTAGTACTTCTTTAACAGAAGTTTGGTTTTGTTTTAGAAATGTAAACATAAGCCTTTAAACTCATTTCAGTCCCTCTGTAATTCAAACTGCTGCAGTTAAACAGCGTATCAAATTCTAATCACACTGTAGGTTTGTGCTTGCCAGACAGGTTTAAAAAGTGCTTAATTTTTCACTCCATGTAAGTCATTACAACAGGGTCAACAAATCAGGTCAGCCATTTCTTCCATGTCCTTTAGAAACTGTTCATTTCATGTCGGTTGAATATTCAGTCTTGAGCATCACCAAGCAGGTCCTTGTTTTAAAACTATTTTTTAAACTGTCTTATGATCTGTATGTGTCTAGTCCTGGTTAAAAATAAAGCTTCATAATGCTATTTTTATTCATGATGTTAGCTGGCTGTGAAATATAAGACCTTTATCTATAGCAGGCAAAGAAATTCAGGATTCATTTACAGGTTGCCTATAAAGTTGTGTAATTTCAAAAGCAGTGTTCATTATGAAAGAGCTCTCAAGTTGCTTGTAAAGCTAATCTAATTAAAAAAGATGATGTATAAAGGTTCTTGAAAACTATGTGGTTATTTGTAATCTTTGTAACTTTTAAAACTATTCTGTATCAACTAATTTATGACTGTCTCCTGATAAAGGGGATGTGTGGAATTCTGGTTGTTTTGTTGTGGGTGTTTGGTTGGGATTTTTGTTTGCATTTGGTTTGGTTTTTTGGGTTTTTTTGTTTGGTTTTTCTTTGTTGTTGTTGTTATGATTTTGGTGGGGTTTTGTTTGGGGTTTTTTGGTGTTTTTTTTTGTTTTTTTTTTAAATCAGAGCTGTTTCTGCTCTGGAGAAGGATCTGGGACTTTTTTTCTTTAGACTGCCTACAGTTACCTGGGTGTGGTCACCATTTTCCTGATGATTTCCTCCCTCAAAAAAAAAGGACCCTTTTTAGGCTTTCTGAAGAGTGATTATGATGTAGTCAGCTCTAGTTTTTTCACCACTTTTGACAGGTATGTGAGGTACAGAATGAGTCACTTTCAAACAGGACTTGTAGGGTTTAATGGGATCTCCTCAGTTTTACATGGCTCCAAATGAATTATGGGCCCTTGAGAGAGGACAGAAGAATGATAGAGTCTGCAGGTGCGAAACTGTAAGAGATACCACACAATATTCCTCCACTTTTGATCAGCTTTGTAATGGCCGTGTGGTAATCAAGGGAACGGCTGTCTGGCTGTGCTTCTGACATCACTCTAGCTTTTGTGAAGCCCCCTGCATGTGCTTGTCTGCCTTCAGGTAGTTCAGAAAGAGTTACCTGGATCTTCAGATGAGTCTCCAGCATTAGTGCACCTTTCATGGCACTTCGGTGCCAGTTGTGCTCATTTCTGCTCTAAGGTGATGGTTCTTAGCATTTTTTTAGGTTGAAATACAAGTGTAGCGGCACTGAGCTGATGGCAAAGTGCTTTGAAGCTTTTTCCACGTTCGATGCTGTTTAACTTGTTACAAGTTCCCTTGAAAATACCCCTTCCCCATGCTAGTTTTACATTGAACAAGGAAGAAGCCTTTCTTGCAACCATCCTGTGTATACCTGATTTGGATTTTGTTTTGTTTTTAAATTATCACATTGTTGAGCACAATATGCAGGGGGATTGTTTTGCATAGTAAAGTCAAACGCTGCACCATGGAAAATGAAGTGTTTTTTCTTGGGTGTTTCTCAGAAAAGACATTTGCAGACTTGAGAGCTGACAGCCTGTATCATATGTAAAACATCTGGCTTTGCTGACCACTTCAAGGGCAGGAGTGGAAAGATCACATCTCCATCGTACTGGTAAGTACAGCCAGACTGAAAAGTGCCATTTCTGTGCATGCTGGATGCTTTGAAGAAGAGGGGAGAATGCCAAGTGATGAGAGCAAACTCAAAGTCGCAAAACTCCAGGAGTCTAGCATTTGTACCTTGCCTGCAGGCATGCAGATAGCTGCATGCTCTTGCAAATACTTAGTAGGAGTTTGAGTGCTGAGCAGCGAAGGCTTTGAAGAAATTCATGGCTCTCAGCTGGATTTGGATCTCGCCTGCTTTTTGGAGGGGATGGGGCTCAAAGTATGGATCTCTGGGTCTCCCGTTGTCAGCTTTTTTTTCTTTTTTCACATGTAAAGCCTGAATGTAAGTAGTTACTGCACATGTACCAAAGTCTATTTGTTCAGGAGCTGTGTTCACCCTGGAACATCTGCTGCATCAGAGTTGCTTGACCCTGTCTCTTAGGGGTGGATAGCAGCTGACGGAAACAGGTTTCAAGATCCTCTCTTCTACCAGACAAAACCAGTTCCAGAGAATTTGCTCTGTTGACTTTTACTGCCACTTACTGAGTTTCATCAAGCTTTTCCCAATGGCTTTGAAGTTGAATTGAATATACAGAACGTTTATCCCTTTCCTGAAATTTGAAAAAAAACCCACCAAACTCATAGCTCCCAAATGAGTTGGCTCTGAAAGTAGAAGGGACAGATGAGATGTAACTTGCCAGCCTGTTTGGGATAGGCTCAAGTCTTTCAAGTCTTTAGCAGGAGAGGGAGAAAGTAATGAGTTGAATAGAAATGGTAAGTAGGATGTGAAGAGATTGGCACATGAGACCAAGATAAAACATGTTGGGTGGGTATGAGGAATATGGGACATTCCAATTGAAGACATGCTATAGGTGTCTGCTTTGGGAGGAACATGAAGTGTGGAGAAAAAGAATGCCCAATATGTTTGTCTGAGAAGACAGTTGATGCCTCCCATCCATCCTTTTCTTCATGGATGTGTGTTGCGAACAAGCGTAATTTTTATCTCTGAAGAAGAGATGTTCATAACTTTACTTGAACTAGGAGCTGGTTTTATTGTCTGTATTCCAAAAGTAAGTTGTTGGACTTTCCCCCTATTAAATATGCAGGTTGGGATTAAACTTCTAATGGTAATAATTTATGGGTTCTTCTGGAGAATTTACTGTAACTACCTTTGTATATAACGTGGCGATAAATGCTGGAAGAGGTGACTGGCTTATTTAGCCTCTAGGCCCAGTATCATCCTTTCCATAGAGCTAAAAGTTTGCAGGGCATGCCTCACATCAGAGTGGGAGGGATGTAAAACACAGAGACGGGCTAACAACTTACCAGGATCACACACAGGCAAGCTGTGATACAAGGCACACGCTGCAGGGCAGTGTCTGTGCTGAAACCCATTATTTCTTTAAAATACTGTTGGAGATGGGAAGTAAAATTTCATCTCTGAATATTCTGAATATCCAGTTCTCCTTGTGGGCTTGTCTGCCTGTGTCAGTGTGGTTTGACAGGGTGGAACCAGTTCCTTTCCTGGGTTTGTTTAAAGGGCTGATGTGGTTTTATTTTATTTTATTTTACTTAAAAGCAGAAAGTTGAAGCCAGCATAACTGAAGTGTAGAGATTTGACTCCTATTCACAAATGAAATAGTGCCTGGATATCATATTGGGTTATGAGCTGGTATTTTGCTACCTAAAGAAAGCAAGGGTCCACCAAAAAGCCAAGAAAAACAACTCTCAAAACTATCTGAAGGCAAGTCACTTTGGTTGTAAATGTGTCTTGCTTATGTTAACTGCATGTAAGCAAGCTTTATAAATCTATTTTAAAAGATTACATTATAGCAAAAGGCATGGTGGCAGCTCTAAGGAACAGAAGGAAACTAGAATTTTGGAGTTGGATTAATGGATGTTGGAATCCTGAGAATTTTTTTCATGCAGTAAGAATAGGAGTGAATCAACCAGCTACTACAGAACCAAACTAAATGCCACCACCCCTAGATCTGAAAAGTACAGTTTTGGTGAGTGCTGTACCATGTGTTACTAGACCCAAAAGATACTTCAGAACTGTTTTTATAGGATCACTTGAGAATATCTTTGGACCTCAAGGAGAATATTTCCTCAGGGAAAACGTGGTTGTGGATACCACTAATGCTTGCCAAGGGCCGTGGGTAATAACAGTCTGTTTTCTGAGATTAGAGTCCAGTTGATGGTGTTCTCGATAGCAAAGAGCAAAGTTTGAGCTGTCACATTGGGCATATTTATTTTCCCTTTGCTTCCCCTTCCAGCCACAACATAATAGTGAGCAATGTGGTGCTGGGCACGTGTTCTGCACAGTCATATTTTAATGAACAAGCAGAAACTGTACAAAGTTAACTCTCTTTAATCCTAAATATTTCTTATATCTAGAACTCCTGAAGGCGTGTAGTCAGCAATTTCTAAACTTCTTTGGCTATTTTTTTTTTCCCACCTGCACTCTAAGAACTTTATAGCTGTTTGGGGGTTTTTTTAAACCCTTTATTTAAAGTAGCACGTTAGGAAATGACTGTATCTAGCTGAGATTTTCTGTAACTCCGCAACCATGCAACATTATGCAATGAGATGAGGAGGCAGGGCACGTACTTCACGATAAACCCAAGGCTTATACAAATCCAAGAGGGCAGGCAGGGAGCGGGGGCTGCCTGTGGCCAGGCTGTGACTGGGACACAAGGAGTGGGATGCAGAAATGGACAGGACATCTACTTGCCAGTCTCCTAAAAACGGTGTAACTTCAACACAAACCCACATCCACATGTGGAAATGCTGAGGGCTGGGCTCGACCCACCCTGTAACAACTCATAGCTGGGTGAGGATGCTTGCCTAACAGCAGAAGCCTCCCCTCTCCTCTTCCTGAAGAAGTTAAGGCAGTGTTTCCTCCGTATCTGCTGCAGGGTGTGCATGGCCCGATTGCAGCCTCTGTATGGTTCAGTGCCTGCACAGCTGAGGATGCAAGGCATTGGTTAGGGGTGGAAGTGTGCTGCTGCAGAATTGTCTTGGAGAAGATAACATTTCTGAGACTTGTACAAGGATTAAAAGGAAGGTGGCATTAAGGCAACAACTTCAGTGTTTCCTCCAAACTGAGGGTTCCCCATTCCTTCAAGGGATGCTTGTGTCAATAACGTCTTGCAAATAGTTCCAAAGTCGTTCATTGCTTACCACTTGGGATGTGTGTCTGCTTCAGCAACACTGCATTTCATGGCCCAAGCCTAAGCCCAAATGTCAGCAGTGAGACTTCTTGGCAGAGTTGTCTTAACTCTGCCATATTGCCTGGGAAATGCCGCCTGATAGCTTGGATACACTTAGGGTTTGCAGTGCATGGAATACCTCCTATTTCCTCTCATGGGATGCTTTTCTGGCATTCCAGATCTCTTCTAGGTACATTCAAAGTTAATTAAGTNTGTGACTTGGAGAGGATTCAGCAATTAGGCTTGGCAGGGCACAGCTTCCTTGTACCTGTCCTTGTGTCATGGCACCTGCCCAGCTCCTGCCTGAGGTCCTCCAGTCTCCGATGCACGTGACAGGAGACTCATCCCTCATCCCCATAGTCTGTGTGGTAGTGGTGATGAGAGCTGCCTATGCCAAGTCTTGCAGGGAGAGGAAGAAATGCACAGCTGGAAATCAGCTGATGGTCAGAGATGGTGTGAGCACCGCTGGGCTGTACCAGGGCAAGGGCAAGCAGGTGGACCTTAAGTGCCTTCAGCTGTAATTTCAGTTTGACCTGAAGTGCTCCTGGGGTTTTAAGGTGGAAACCCAGGGCTGTTTAGGTGAGAAAGGGCTCCTGAAGGTGGCCTGGTACAGCTTTCCTTACCTTAAACAAGGTCACCCAGATCTGGCTGCCTAAGACCATGTCTAGTTGGGATTTGAGTATCTTCAAGGATGGACACTCCACAACCTCCGCAGGAAACCTGTTCCCGTGTTCCGCCACCCTTGCTGAAAGAAATTGTTTCCTCTTCTTCAAATGAAATTTCCCATGTAGGTACTGCTAAATGTAAATCAAAGGAACAAGCCAAAGGATTCTTAGCAGCATATCCTGGGGAACACAGCAGATTTAAGACCAGTCCCTTACTTGCACCTATCCGTACTCCACCTGGTACAGGTGCCATCTTCTCTGAAGCCCCTGGGGTGTTGACTTATCCTCAGGATGACTCTTCCCTTTGGATATGTTTCTGTTTGCCATCTGCCAGAAGAGCCTTGATCTGTGCCACATCCTTCCAGAGCCGCAGAACCCAGAGCAGCCCGTGCCCAGCCCTGTGGTCCTGTGACACACCAGGGAGCTTTTCTTGCTGTTGTTGCTGCAGCCAGGCCCTGTCCCACCCTGCACCGGCTGCAGAGGCTGCACCAGTCCCTGTCCCACCCTGTCCCACCTTGCACCAGCAGGAAGGCTCCTTCCAAGTGAGTCACTTGCAGTTCAGCTTTGTGCCTGCCTCCAAACACAACACCTTCCCACTGAACCGAAAACTGTAAACGTATCAGTGGCAGCACTCCCACCAAGGAGGTCCTTGGGGGAAGAAAGCTTATCATTACTGGGATGCTCCAGAGAAGAGACCAGTGTCAGTGGGAAGACAAGGGCAGGGCAGCAAAGCAGTGGGGTAAGAGTAGAGAGGCCCTATGGCCATTCCTGCCATTGTAAATTGCTAACTGAAGCCATGAGAATTAAAATCCCCAGCGAAACCATGTTCCTATAGCTCATGTCCTGTGCCAGGCCTTCACTGAGCTCTAGCCCACATCTTGCCCCAGAGTTTTTATGCCACTAGTGACAGCTCTCTGAAGGGAAGGTACTTGCAGTAAACACAAAAACTATGATCCAGAGATTGACATCATTCAAAGAAAAATAAAGCAATCACTGCTTTTAAATTAAGCAATGGTGAAGCCAAGTACTTGACTTGTTGGTTTTGCCCCTTCAAAAACTTTTTGTTAAACAGTTTAGGAAATGTCATGTCCAAGACATACTAAGGCAAAAAAGCAGGTGAAATAATGTGAATAAAAGGTGATGGATGGAACAGAGGCAGGGTGAGCTATTGAGGCCAAGCTGCTGCACCTGCTTGGAAATTTAATCTAGTCTTAAAGCAGTCTGGTCTGGCAGAAGCTAAAAGGAAACAGAAGAATTAAGGCCATGGCCACATCCCATTTTAAGCTTCCACACCTGTAGTACACTACCCTTCCCTGAGCCTGTTACACCCCTCTGGCTCCCTGGCTTAGCTGAGGCACAGGAGTTTTGTGTTTCATAAACCCCTCTGACTTCCTAAAACTCTGTCCTGCATCTCTTGCAGAGCTGTGTTGATGCCAAATGGTGACAGAAAACTAATTTTGTCACTGCAATGGATGCAAGCAGTGCGATATCTGTAACCCACAAAAGGATGCCTTTGGGGTTACTTTTGAGCCCTGAACTAGAAAAACAACCTACTCTCCCATCTTCCCAGTCCTTCTTGCAGCAAAGTTAAAGAATTACTCACGGAATTCAGTTAGCTGTATTTTAAAGTTAGTAAATTTACTTTTCATTTCCCAGCTAGCTGCAGATACGTCTCCCCCACCACTACTATTCCTCCTCCACAACTTCTTTGTGGTCCAGTCAGGGCTGCTGCTGGTCCACGTTCAGCCTGGAGTGCAGGGTAGGTGAAATAGGAGCCTGCAGTCCCGCACTCTGTTCTCTCCCCGCACAGGTTAGAGAGGAAGAAATAAGAATTCCTTAGGGGAAGGAGTGCCACCTAACGGCCTGTTGAAGGATCGCAAAGCTCCACACGGCCTGGGGTCGTGGCTTTTTTTTCCATGCACGAATCTATGAAATCATACACACACATTTTCACATATAGTGAAATGCAAGTCTCTTTCATGGCCAGTCTGCCCACAAACCGCATTTCAAAGGTAATTTTTATGCAGAGTCTTTACATTCATATTTTTAAAAATAGTTTCTTAAATCCCAAGGCTTTAAGACAGCTGTAGTAATCCAGCTGCAAGTGAGAACTTGGGCGTTTCAGTTTGGAGTGTAGAACTGGTGAATGCTGGCTATCCGTTAAGGAGCAGCTGCTGGAGACCAGCGGTTTCACTGCTGCCTTCACCATGTCAGGCAGCAACCAACGTGCTCATAGGGGGATGTAGGCCAGGTGTAACCTCACGAGGTCACACAGTCCAACCTTTTAGTGCCCTTTCAATTTAAGGTGACAAGATTCAACAAAAGGCACAGACATGGTGTTCTAGGGTGCCCAGACCCAGCAGTGGTGAAGAAGCAAACTGCTGTGGTTGCAGCTTCTTAACATTCTCCAGGCAGAGTAGTCTGCATCATCTCACATCACTATGCTCCAACCACTTGGAAGAGATGACCATCTGGCTTTTTCCTCAAAGTTGCTGTTGATTCCTTCTTGCTGTTACCCTTCAGTAAAGTGTATCTTGCTTTACTTGAAGAGATGCTGTGTGTATGGAAAAAGCAAGAGAACTGAGGGGCTCCAGAAGAACACATGGGGAAGAAAGCTCTCATAAGCCATTTAGTCTACTGCATGTCCTCCTGCTGCACCAAGGGAAGTTTGAATAGCTACTTTGCACCTCAGGAATTATTATTTACTTCTTGTCCAGTTATGACTAAGCCCTCTCTAGCCTTTGATTTTGTACTAGATTACTACCTGGTGACCTTCGTTACGCTGGCCCAGAGGCAGGTAGCACAGTCTGTTCCAAATGAGTAATATTTCTCTGGTTGTTCTCTTGGAAAATGTTCCAAGATTGCACACTCTGAGCAGCAGGGCGTGCCCTGCCTGAAGGGCCTGCTTCCACCTAGTCATGAACAGCCTCCTCATCAGCTTATGCACAGGCATTAGGGTTGAACTGGCTCTGAGAATACACTTCTCCCACGTGCCCCAGATATGCCAGGTGAAAACAAACAGAGGTTGGACTAAAGGAGATATGAACGCACACTATTGCTCTTAAAATATGTCCTAAACCAGACTATTTCTATTGCATATTTTCTTGCAAGATACTAATACGTTTTAGTAACCCTGAGGAAAATTCTTCCCACTGCTTCATCAGAACTCAAGTATTATGAAAACTTCCTAGATAACATTTCCATAAAGTAAAAAATACTTGCTAATATTCAGCCTTCAAGATTTCTTGCCTGATAACCAGTTTCAAGGCAACTGAAGTGCAGTCTCCTGTGATAATAATGAAAGGGCCAAGTAACCCCCACTTGCGTAGTTTTAACCTCTGGAACTCCCCCCTGAATTATCTGGAGCAATTCTAGTAGGTCATCACAAAATGAGATGACTTTTTCCTTTAGTTTGCAGAACCTTCTGTTGACAAAATGCACACACAGACTTGACCCTCCTTCATAGCTGCTTTGCCTCAGAAATTGAGTCTATTAACTTGTTTCTCAGATTCCCATTCAGGCACCTTACACTGCACTTCAGTGAAGCGTGTTTCTTCAAGGCTCGCTGATAGCTTGTGTTGTTGCATGCAGTCTCTAAACTCACTCAAGGACAAACATAACCCCATAAAGGAGATGAAATTTCTCACCTTTGACCCAAATTGAGCAGCATATTTAAAAAACATACTGGTAGTCATTGTTACCCACGTTGTTATTTGTATGTATACCCACAGTGTTACTCACACTTGTGGGTAACAAGTGTCCTTGTGGGTAGGACACTGCATTCAAGCACAACATTTACAGAAAGAGCATGTTTTGCATGCTTTGTATGTTTTGTAGTAACATACCCAAAATTAAGGTGGCCATGATCCATTAATAACAGCCTGCAATAAATAGCAACTGCAAAGCCTTCGTCTCTGGATAAAAGAGATTCTGGTATTAGAATACTTCCTTGTAAAAACACGTATGACAGAGGTGCTATTTTTCCACAGCTAAGCCAGAATTGCTCAGTTGTTTGGACAATGATCTATTTTAGGACATGTGTATATGAGGGACAGGCTTGCCTACAGCTTAAGTTCCCCCCTCCCTCAACAGGCTACACTCTTCACTAAATTCCTCATTTGTTTTCTGTTTGTTGTTCAAATGAACTATTCAGAAGTAAAAGAAGACATTAGGAAAAAATCCTTACATTTAACAACACCCATAATCCTTCTCCTTTACTCCCATTTGTCAAAGTAGGAAAGACAAATGGGGAAACTGCAGAGAGCAATTTTAATGGAAATATCCCTCAAAAATGCTTCATGATGTGAGAGATGCTTTGTGGTGCAACTCTCATCCTCCTCCTAAAAATATAAGATAACACAAGTATTTCTTGGTAGCCCTGTCCTCGAAAACGTCAAGTATCACTGGAAACACTGACAGATGCTGCAGCTTTAAGAAGAAAGTATAGAAAATTAACATGGCAAAGCACATTTTACTATCAGCATTTGTAAAATTTTTCACAGAAGTGCAACAACAGTGAAACTGTTTTAAAAACAGGATAGAGAAAGCAACAGTTGATGTAATTTGTATTCACCGGCACCTGTTTTTACAGGGAAATTTGGGAAGGAAAAGCATTAATACTGAACGGCTCTAATAAACAAGACTGTTATCAAATATACAGGTGAACCCACTGGTAAGTGACACAAAATGGCCAGGCTTAGTGGAAATTTAAACTTCAGTAACAATTTATTCAAGTATGCAACAACG
>WAAG01015392.1:0-18298 GCA_013390105.1 Tichodroma muraria | reverse complement strand
TATTTTTCTTTTTCAATACAAGTAGCATAGGATGAAGGAAAACCTCACTAAAACACAGTAATTCCAAAAGTGATCCCAAAGAAGCTGTGCCATTATTTTACCCTGAAAAAACCCCTGGTTTAAGCTAGCCTGTGAAATTTACTGTTTGATTGAGGTGGGCATTCCACATAGTACCTAAATATTTTAACTGCAAATGCACTGGCAACTGTAGCAATATCCAGTTACAGCACTCAGTAGTCAAGCAACATTATTTTATGGCAAACACCTTTGATAGCAAATTCCTGGCGTTTTATGTTTAATTTAAAGCAGGCTCATAATAAAACATGCTTATAATGGCATGACTCCTTGTAATATATATTTATATACTGTACCTCCTCAGTTAAAAAAAAAAAATCCCAACAAACCAAGAGAAATAGTCATGCTTAGCAGCAGAAAGTGAAGGGGAAATGAAAAGAAAAATAAAATAATATAAAGCCCAAATGACATGTAAATGAGCACTTATCTCTTATCCTGCTGTGATGCCCAGATGAATAAACAAGAATTAGTGTAAGATTTTTTTTTTTGTTAACAGATCATTCCTTAGAATTATATATGTTTGGTTCATTATGAGCTTGTGAGCAGTAATTAGAGATTTTCTAGGTGCTGTGCAATGAGCTGGTAATTCATAGTGTTGTAGGGGCTCTCACATTAACCCCCTCATGTACACGTGCTTTCAGTGCACTCAGTATTAGCAGCTAACTAATGAAGTAAATGAGCTGAAATTACTGCATGAGAAGAGTTAATGAAGAGTTTTTAATACACATTATGATCATAATTTAGTGTACTGCACAATTACAAACCTGGGAAGAGTAGAGCTTTCAGCCTAATCGGAGGATAATATGGGGGATCATTTCTCTTTTATAAAGGCCTGTTGATTTAACATTCCTTAGTTGATAGAGTTGATTTCAATAAAAATACATCGTAAGAACTAGGTAGAAATAATAACTAATTGCATAAGGATTTTGGGATATGAATTTGCATTACACATATTCATGCCTATCTGCTAACTGCCAGCTAAGAAATAGATGAATGTATATATATGAGACTTATGTGAATTGGTTATTCATGTTTTTCAGAAGATTTATAGACAGAAATTCAAATATTTATACTAGTTTTAGGAACACCGTGAAGTTAGATTTCTTAATAAATAGCTTGTTTTCTCTCTAGAGATAATGAATCACATTTTGTTTCTTAACTACCTAGGAGTAGTTCATGAATAATCAGTCATGCAAAGCTGTCACACTTGGTTAAATAGCTCAGTCCTGTTTTTACTGCTTCAGTCCTTTATATCTCTAATTACCTTTATTGAGCTGATATGAATCACCCCAGAACACATACTCTCCTAGGCAGCCATATTTCTGCATGTATTCTGCAAAGCACTGATTGCACTTCTGGCTGAAGTGTAAAATACAACGATATATCTCTTTCTTTGGCATGGTTACGGAAATATTTTCCATAGTTCTTAATCCTTTCATCTACAGAGAACTCGTTCTTCCCCCCTCCACCTTCCTCCATTCGCTCCCTGCCCCCCTCTCTTAGACATATTTCACTGCATTGGTATTCTCGCTCAGTTGCTTTCTCATACAGATACACACATTTTTGTTTTGTGCTAAGTCCCTTGTAAGAACACTTTTTCCAGCACCTTCACTCCTGGAACAAAGTTCTTGGGATATGCAGCCCAAAATGCGTTCATCATTCCTCCGTTTGCAATCGACTCTGCACTCCTCTGTGCCTAAAGCACATTGACTCTAAAACCACCCCACACAGCTGGTCTCTAGCTGACAGCATGAAACTCTGTGTTTAAGACAGCAATTCACTCAGAAGGGGCTTGAAAATTTCAAACACAAACATCACTGCCATAACAAATGCCCGAAAAAGCCACCTGGCAGCCTAACCTGCCAAGGTACTGCTCGGGTACTTGTAATGAAAAGGTGATGATGGGTTAAAGTTGTAGTAACTAGAAAAGCCAGTTGATGACTGCCAAAACCACTCTCAGGCTAATGTGAATGTCACTTTCCATTTATTTTTTCATAATCCTGCTGTTACAGTGGACAGACAGATTTGTTATAATGGCTAGTGTCTGCAGATTAAATGTGATTAATTCTCCAAAATGAAAGGACTTCATCTTAATGCAAAAAGTTAATTAGGCTTTAAAAATTGTCTTGCAAATCTCCAAAGGAAAGACAGACAAAAAAACCCCAATAACCAAAGAAGATAAACTAGCTGGATTATTTCAGGATGATAATTTAGTTAGATTTATTACTTCAAATTCTCTCCTCTTTTTTGAATATGTTTTAACTTCTTTTCAAGGACTGCAGCTGATTATGTATACATGATTTTAAACAAATGACTCTTTCCTGTTCATTGAAAGGGGTTGGTCTAGATGACATTTAAAGGTACCAAACCATTCAATGATTCTATTACTGTAGCTGAGAAGATTAGTTTGACTGTCCAGTATTTCTGATTTTTTGTCAGGCTTGTGACCAAGGACATGGTATTTCACCTTTCTGTGTTTTGGATTAAGAAATGTGAGGGTTCAGACAAGCTTTCTCTTACTTTTTTCCCCTGTCCCCTTGAGCTTTTATCTTGTTTTCAAAATTTTCCCTTGAAACTTCCAGCTCATGAGTAATAGGGAAACATCTATAAAAACAACACTTGCTGTGAAAACACCTGCTCAGAGATAGCTGCATAATGTCAAACACATCAACAAGTCATTAGCACCCTAACCTTCTGATGCATGGTCTGACATCAGCGATGCCTGCAATCAGACTGGCAGAGGCTGCTGTTCTGGCTGGTCTTGCTTTTTCAAATTCCTCTTTGCATATTCACTGCCAACTGCACAAAACTGATACGCCTTTTTGATGAAACAAAGGAAATATTATTGGACAAACTGCTGATAACAATATGTTGTTATTTGCATATCTAAATGCTGGGTTGTGAGTAAGCGCTGTAGGTCTGGGAATGGGTGGGTTTCTGTCAGAACGACTGAGACTGTACCTCTGCTTTAGTGAATAATACTCAACAAGTGTCCTCCCATTGTCTGTACACAGAAAGGTAGGAGCCACCCTTTCCAGTCCATAGGAAAAAAACAGTAAATTTTGACTCTAATGTGATTTTTTTCTTGATGTTCCATGAATATGTTGATAATTTTCATCCTAGAAAATTACATGAAATGTTCACAGAGGTATTTAGCCACATTTGAAGTTTCTGAGATCCAAAACTGTGACCTCACTTGAGTGCAGTTTATTGATTTTTCTAACACAAATGTATTATCTTTTCCAAGCCTTGGACAGTGAAGCTGATGAGATCATTTGTGCCTCAATCTGAATGTTTTACCTCTTTAATTGGGATGTGGTTCCAATGTTTTTCCATTCTTTTCATCCCTACCTACCTACTTACCTGCCTTTTACACTACTGCTCCTCCACAATTTTAGTGATAGACATCAGTGTCCCCTCCACTTCCTCCTGTACTTCCAACATTTGATTTATTTTGGTAAACAAGCTGATAAAGCTGCTCTCTTGCACATTGTGCCAGGCACACCATGGCTGATAGTGCAGGGCAGGGGTTTTATTCACCTACTGCTTATTTATTCCCTCCAAACTGAAGTATGCACTTGGGAGTCAGCATGGATAGAACAGCTCCACGTAACTACCCTTTGAAGGGAAAATCCCAGGTGAAAATAAAAATGCAACAAACTCTTTATGACCTATGGACCTGTTTCTTGTATAACAGGTGTTTCCAACACTGGAAATTCAGGTGCTTTTTGCGCTGCTCCAGGCTTTGGAGGTGATCCAAAGCTGCTCTTGGAAGACCCTGGTGAGACAGGTGTATTTTGCATGCCATAAGCCAATCTGTCATTAGTCCACAGTTTCTCTGAACTCCATAATTTTCTGAAAAAAGGATCTTCCTCCCAAATCCTTTGGTGGATGAAGACCTTTCTCAAGATATTACAGCTTTCCACCCACGGAAGAGATTAATTTGGAAAATGCCAGCAGTGAGGCCTCACACTGATGAAAACTCTTCTGCCCTGCGTTTAGCTGAGCAGCAGGTGCTCCCTGTGCACAGACAGGGGAATGTGAGTCCTGTGGCCCTGTCACACCCACACCTCGCCCGAGTTGTGGGGCTGGGACACGGGGATGATAAGCAGGGGGTAGCCTGTACCTGGGTTTCACCCTGCTGTGAATTTGTATGCATGTAGCTCTGTCTCTAGTAAGATTCAAGGGATCAAAATCTCCCTGACTCCCAGGCTGTACGTGCATGCTTTGCCACCAGGAAAGCTGTCCAAGTAGTGATGTTACTAAGGATTCTGGGACAGTGGAGGTTGTGCTTATGGTTTAAAATTCAGAGCTGTGAAGATGATACCCCACAGGACTTTTTAGGAAGTACTGTAAGCAAGAGAGAAAAAGGATAAATAAAGAATGGGGCCAATGGACATTGTCCCCTATGTTTTTAGTTCGTGTGGCACCCAAATCTTCCAACACTCGTGTTCACTGTGAGAGCCCTTGTGGAAAAATGGGAGCTGGGCTGTGTTAGGAGTGCTGCACAGTAGATACATCCCTGGTAAATCTGTGGGAGATGATTCCTGCCCTGGGTCTTACAAAACTACTCATCTTCTCATGTTCTGTTCAGCACTTTGTCTTTCCAAATGGTCAGGGCAGTTTGGAAAAGTTGGTATGTGAGTACTTTTACAAATAATCCCACAAAGAAGTGAAGGACGTTGATGAACAGGTCTGTTTAGTAGTGCCATTTTTAAGAATTCTCCTCTCTGCTGTAACCTGAAGTAGGCCATTTTCATTGTGCCCCTGCAGGACTTCCTCTGCCAAGGCTATGGGAACAAGTGGAATCTGAGTTTTCAGGGCTTTGCAGAAGGCATTCCAACATAGAGCAGCATAGCTTCTGGAGGGTAGGGTACGTCAGATCTGACCAGGTCTGCAGGCAGGATTGAGTAGGTGATGATGCCCTCTAGTGACTTCCTAAAGAGGATATGGATGGAGAAAGTAATGAGGGAATGTTTTTGAGCTGGTAAAAGATCTATGCTGATAAAGAATTCAGGACCCTTTATTTTCTGTCTGACGGAATGCAATTATTGTATTTATTGCCAGCAGCATTTTAAATTGTTCAAACATAACAAGGCCTTTGTGAAATATTGGGCTTACTACAGTTTTACTCTTAAGCCTTTTAGTTAAGGAATTCTGCTCTACTCCATTAGTAGAGTTTGTATAAAATAAAGCACATAGCTATACCATTCCTCTTTAAATAAGGAGAGAACTTTTATAATACAAGGGCTATGTTTTCATACAAACTTTATTAGTCATACTATGTCTGTTTTATTGCCATGGGAAATTCAGGTTAAAAAAAAAAATAAAACCTGGATTTATTCTCTGCACTCATTTAGTGGACTTAATTTTTGGGATGTCTCCACAATTTCCTTACTTTTTTCCAGCTGAGTAAAATGGAATTTGAATCAGATGTTTTATAAGAACAATGCCAGTTATGTGGGCAGTGCTTTCTGAATGCAGATGAGTCGCTTGTGAGGGGTGTAAGAACAGTGGATATAAAAGGTTGACAACCGCCACGTTTGCGTTCGAAGTATTCTGATCCACTCACCCCCTTCGGTATGCCCTCAGTTTTCCATGAACTGATCCACTCTGCAGAGATGCTCTTGTTTGCTCCCACGCTCTCGCTCTCGTGTCTGTGCAGATTTTCTTGTTTCCCTTGTAACAGAACATCACAAAAGATCCTCTTCTGTGAGACCTATCACATATACATATACTACTTAACTTTAATTCTTTAATTACAATCAGAGTTTTGCTGTATCATTTCTCTTGGAAAGAGACCTCTTGTGTGTGTATATGTGCGTCTTCTTTTGTTACTGAAAATATGTCAATGCAAAATAAAAAATTCCTGAACATCCCACATCCAAAAACTCCAGTAGTTTCCCCTTGATGTTTCACCCTGGTTGTTCATGGCTTTGTTTAGCCTCAGTCTGAGGTGAAGGGGTCGGGTAATGAGGAGTGGAAATTATATCCTCTTCTTGACAATGGAGCCACCGTCCTGCCCCTGCAGTGCTCCTTATTTGTTCCCAGAATGCATGGATATGGCCAACAAGCAAATATTGTACCTTGTACATCCTCTGTACAATCTGCATCCTCTTTGTTTCTTTACCCCTTGTATCTTCAAATACTCATCCTGCAGGATCTCCAGGGTGAGATGAGGGCTGTCCTGCTCTGTGGGTTCTACCCAGCCCAGCATGGCCCTCAGCCTTCACTGTTACCCCCAGACCAACACTGTACCAGTGGGTGGCATGAGTTTACAAGGGCTGCACGAGAAGCCTGCAGGCAAAATGAGGACCAGGTAATTTTGGTGAGGTGAAAAGGGAGGGGACACATAGGAGAGCACAGGTGATAAGTTGAAAAATGTAGGGAAAACAAAAAGATGTATTTGTCTTCTAACTCAACCAGGTTTTTTGTGTCTCAGTGCTCCCAAAACCTGGGAAGCAGAGGTGCCATGTTTGTAAGAGGTCAATAGTAACAAGGGTGATAGAGGAGGAGAGAAATACGCAAAGAAAAATATGTTGGAAATAGGGCAGATAAAACCCAGGTACATGTCACAACATGCCTCAGTCTTTTTATCTTTGCTGTCACTTACCAAGTGACCATCTGAAATAATCAGAGGGTATTAATTAGATTAACAACAAGAATTCAGTGGGTGTAAAAGTGGGACAATCTGCTTACGCTACACATGTCAGCACGTACGACTTCTGTGCTAATTCAAGGTGTCTGTTTTGACAGTTCTTGGTGCTCCCTCAAGCTGACAGAAAAGTGCTCTGAGTGGAAAAAGGTGTACTTAATCTGTATTTCACTACTTATACAGATCTCAGTTAGAAGAGGGTAAAAAGTGTGCTAGACCGTGTACTAATAGACCCCGTGTGAAAAGAGCATTATACCTACAGAACCTCCCATCTGAGTGAGATGTGAAATATCATCTAAAGTGAGATGTGAAATAGAGGGAGGTATCTCTATTTGTTTGGTTTTAGGAGTCCTCACGTAAGACTGTCAATTATCAAGGTTAATCTTGTTCTTTGATCAATCTTTTTTTCATGTAGTAGCTGTCCTTTTTATAATGTACACAAATGCTTAAAAAATGAAAGCCCTACCTTGTTGGTACTATTATAAATCAGATTGTTTTCCTAGTAACTTTTTGTGCATAGGTTGTTTTTATATATAGATAATGTTTTTGAAAACTTGAGTGAGTTCATGCAGTACTGGAGGAGAAGAAGCAAGCCTGTGCAAGTGAATTTGAAAGAGCAGGTCTCATTGTACACGTGATGTACAAGCTTAGAACTGTATGACATGGTCTTACTGGCAGTTCTGCCTGCACTTGTAGGCATCCCTTCAGCCATCACTCTGCCTGATTCCCTTCTATGGAAGGCTGCTCTTTAAGGATGTGCCTGACCATCATCAGAGGACAGTTTCAACATGTTTGTTGTTTTTCCACATTAACAGTTAGTACAAATGGTGCAGGATGTTACACCAGTGTGCCTACATGGGGTGAGGAAGAAGATAGTTTTCTCCTTGTCAGGCAGGGTGATGGAGAAGCAGGAAGACTTTCCTAGGTATACATTAAATATTGGAGCAGGGATTGATAACAGAATTGGAGAATGCCTCACTGAAATGTCCCTTTAGTTTACCGGGGGGGAAAATATCATAGAATGAATTAGTAAATGAAGGAATTGTTGGATATACGTTTTACTCATTTACCTTATGCAAGCATAAGGGTTTACCATGGACCTGGAAAATTTTATTTCTGAGTGCTTACAATCCCTGTGCGTTGATTTATTGGGGGTTTTGTTGGTTTTTTTAGTATCAAGTAGTAATCTCTGAAACTGTGTTTTTTTAAAGTACCTCTGTGCATGTACTCAAATCACAGGGCTTCCAAATTTATCCTTTTTCTTCATGATGTATCTGAAAAAGCAGAATAGGTAGGAGAAACTTATCACATTTTCAAGGGAATCAACACTTGGGAACAGACAGCTCTTACATTTAAGCAAGTTGTTCTTTGCCTATTGTTGGTACATCACAGGCAGACTGACAGGAATAGGTCTCTGCAGGTAGAACTGAGAGCAGGGTTTGGCTGCAAAGCCTGGATGGCTGGGAAGGGTACACAGGAGGGCAAGAACCTGTGTTGTAATTGCATAACTGACAGTTGAAAAAAGACCGCTTTCAATTATGAACTAAAAAGTGCACAAGAAACACTGAGATAGTGATTCCTTTAATCCTACACTTTCAGTCACATGATGGGACAGGACCACACTTCGAGGCTATCTGATTTTCTTCCTATAGATTTAGGATTCTTCCACAATTCCCTAATTGCTGTGGAATGTTGGTAATAACAAGCAGGGCATTATCACTACATCTGGATTATACAGCACTAAAATAGTTTGCATTTCTTTAGTCTCATTTACCATGGGGAATTTAGATGTAACCTGACTGGTGAACCTACATGATTAATATTCCTTTTTTTAGGCATGCAGAAATTGAGATGAACTGTGCTGGTATTTTTTTTTTCCTCCACATTGTACAGACTAGAAAAGCCTGAGACTGGAACACATCCTTAAAGGGTTAATTGCTTTAACCCCTAAAGTATATCTACAGCTTGCACAACAATTTTAATTCTCAGCTTCAGGGTCTTGGGCATACTCCAAAGAAATTCGTAGGAGGATCTTCTTTAATGGTTCTTAACTTCTGTGGTTTTCTGTGTTCTTTAACACAGAATGGGTTTTCTCAGGCTTTCAATATACGTTTGTTTATAAGAAATGCACTAAAAATATATTAATACTGAGAACATACATCATCTTCTGTTCCTGAGACCTGCTTTGTGAATGGTTGAGTGATCAGATCACAGTTCTAACACTCCTTCTAGGGTCTATTCCTACAGTACACAGAATTCATATTCTTCTTAGCTGCTGGTTTTGACTGCACTGTAAGACAGCAAAAGATTTTAACCAAGGCTTACTTGAACTAAATCAAAATTTTAGTGCTTTTAAAATTTACACAGATTATTTCTAAATATCACTCCATTTTGAGCAATATATAGAAGATCTTTTCAGTAGAATGTGGATCTTTACTTTCTCAGAATTGACATCTGAGAAATGTGTTGGCATTTCCGCTCCTCTGGTGGATGAGGTTTACCATTTAAGTGAAAGTGTGTCATGCTGACTACTTTAAAATGCTTCATTATTAATAGATCTATTTTTTTCCCCTCTCAGAGAAACACATGTAATACAACAGAGTGGTTTGGATGGTGATTACCAGAGAGTGGTACACAAAGAACTGGATGTATCAAAGACAAGAGGGATTATGTGTATGTTCTGGGTTTGGTTGGGATAGAGTTAATTTTCTTCATAGTAGCCAACATGGGGCTGTGTTTGGATTTGTGCTGGAAACACTGTTGGTAACACAGGGACTGGATCAGCTGTGTGGGGTTTAGTGGTTGGCTGGGTTTGAATCACAACACTCTGGGTTGAACTCTCTCTGAAGTGTTCTTACAGTGTTAAAGTGCAAGTCACAAAAAGCAAAATGACAGTCTCTCCCACACAAATGTGCAAACAACAAGATAACCTGTGTTGACAGGTGGAGAAAAAAAATACATAATTTTTGGGTTTTCTGTTTCCCAGCAGCACAGCTAGCAGTATGCCCAACAGCTCACTATACATTATGACCCCCAAAGTGTAAAATCAGAGTCACAAAGAAGTAGTTTTTTGTCTGATTTACCTGATGAGAGCTCAGGACCCTGGAGGTGCAGATATTTCGTATTTCCTTCTTTCCTCACTGTTATTCTGAAGGATGTGTACTGAAATGCCCAGCTCATTGCCCACGATCTCTCAGCCATCTGATGACCCCTACTAACCTTGACCAGACTGGAATGACTGTTCAGCCATTTAACTGTGGGAGAGAGATAATGTTAGTCCAGGCTCTTGGCCATAACTCCTCAGCTTCCAGGCTAGTGCATGTAGGCAAGATGAACCTATCACAGCTGTGGTTTAATGGGTAGAAACAATTAGGTAATTATAAATCAATGAGTTCTGTAACTCTGGCATTATAATAATTACATTTTAAAAGGCACTACTTAGTTACAATTCAGGAATTATTTACAGGCAATAATTAAGGTCAAACTGACTTCCTCCTGTTACACAGAGTATTTGTATGAGCAGCATGTCAAACTATAAATAATTAAAGGCAAACCTAATTGCTTAGTGTACTGAAGTGTGTCATTATCCTAGAGATTATGCTCTTGTGTCTATCACTGGTTATATTTTAAAGATAAAATATGTCTTTTTTAATAAAAATGCAAATCGTCTTACTGTGTTACTTTTTGGTTAGAATGGTATAATTTCCTTTGGGGTTTTTTTACTCAACCCACAGGAGAGGGAATAAAGTAACAGGAAAAGGAGTATGGCATATTCCATGTATGAAGCAATCCTATGAAGAAAGAATAGATGAGAAAAATTAGTGCAATCATTTTACAGGATTATTCCCCACAGTATATTTTCCAGTGCTTTGTCTGGTCTAGTTTGCAAAGATGCAAATGATGTTGGTTTTATTGCTTCCCTTAGGGGAGATTATTCCAGTCTAATAACACTCACAGTTAGGAAATTTTACTGATGTTCAAACTGTTTTTCTTTACCTGACTTTACCCCCATTGCTCCTAGTCATAAATTCCCAGAGGCAATTCAGGATAGCTCCTCTCCTTCCTGGGTGTTCCGAGCCAAGCAGTACACAAGTATTTCTTTTAATCTTCCATTGAAGTAGTCGACACGATGGACACTGCGGCCTTGGAGAGCCTCCAAGCTTGAAGGCAGCCTCTGGCCACTGCCCTGTGTCCACACGAGTGTCTGTGCCTGGGCACACTTGTGCGCAGGGATGGCTATTCCCGAAATGCTCATCCCAGACAGGGCCCTCATGTTACCCACTGACCCAGCAAGCATTCTCTTGCAAATGGATTTCTTTATTAGTTAGAAGAAAAGTCACCTCCAAGGCTGGTAACCTCAAGGAAAGGTGAATCCATAGGATCAGCACACAGTCATAAAGGTGGGGAGGGATCCCAGGAAGTCTCTGGTCTGACCTCCATCACAGAGAATAGCAAACTATGAGAGCAGACCATGTTGTAGAAGGTTTGCCCAGATGGGTCTCAAAAGCCCTCAAAACCATGCTTTCCCCAGCCTTTCTCAGTGACCTGTTTGGACACTCCATTTTGTCATTAAAGTATTTTTTCCTTTGCACACAGCCAGAAACTAATCTTGTACTTGGTAGTCTCCTAGGATTCATTTTATGTTTGAGCAGAAACAGCAGTCAAAAATTGTCTCATGAGCTTTGAAAGGTAGAACAGATTTCTCCAGTTTTGGATCAGCAGGATGTTGTCAAGTTACCTTCCCTCTTTCTTTCCAGTCCACTGACAATTTGTTTAAATGTTAAATTGACAATTTAAGTGTCAAACCTGGGAAAAAAACAAGCTTTGCAGTAACATCTTAACAAAGCATACTTAAAATGCTTGTGTTAAAATGTTTTGAATTTCGTCTTATAGTTATGAGAATCATTTCATAAAATGTTGATAAGTTTCCAGTAAAATACTCTACATTACATGACCACGGTTATCACACTGTGCAGTCTTTCTGAGCTATTTGTATGGAGAGTGGAATTTCCTACAGGGAATACTCTTTTTTTTCATGTCATGATATCGACATCAGATCCCCTTGGTGATGCCTCCTAAGAGAATTTGCTTTCAGAGCCTGGTGTACAACAGGCTCTGCCACCAACAGCCATTCCTGCTCAGTGCTCCTCTGTTTTCTCTGCATTCCTACTGCTCCATCTCACTAGTTCAAACCTCTTCTTTTTAATCTCCATTAGCACTGGATAATTAAGTCACCTACTGGTTCCCTTCCCTGAAATATATTGCTGTATCCCTGAGTTCTGGCAGGCTTGATTATCACCTGAGAATTGTGCTCCTCCTAGATGGATGTGTCACTGATAAACAGATAATACCTATCCTTTTTGCAACAGCAAGTGTCGTGCATGTTTATTTGAAGGGGTTTTTTTTTAGCTTACAACCTCTAGTTCTTGCAGTCTTTTGCAGACCTCTGCCTCTTCTTGCTCTCCTCTGTGTCACTTCCAGATGCCATATAGGCTCAGCATTCCCAGCTAAAGTCTTACAAACACTGAGAATAGATAGTTCACGTGTCTGTCAGGCTGTACTCTGCCTCACACGTCCAAGGGTGATGTCAGTCTCTCATTTTTTGGTTGTGGTAGCATAATCTTTACTCAAGTGCAGCTTGGGCTTTGGTAGATTCTCTGCCTCCGTGTACTCAAAATTATTTTCAAACAGTCATTCCCTGTTCTCTTTTTGTTGAGTTGAATACATCTGTGTAAGGGTAGCATCTTCCACTTGATCCTTTTTCAAGTTCTAACCTGTTTTTCTTCCAGTTTCTTGAATTTTCTTATTGATGACTACAACAGTCAGCACTGTTTTCTGAGGCTCTTCTCCACATTTTATTCAGAGTTAAGGGTTTTATAAAATATAGTTGCAGTGACCCATACACCAAGAGAATAATTTGACTGAAATATAAAAGCCACAATATTTGTAGTAGGGAAAATAGGCCTTAGTTTAGGAACAGATATATCTGTAAAGGGAACAAAATAGAATGCCTGCTTTATAAATTATTGCAAGGGAAAAATGATATGTCTTTATGATAAAAAAAGTTTCCAAAACTCAAGGATGACATATTTCATACAAAGGCTGCCTAGGAAACTGTTTCAAAAATAACAAAATGAAAGAGTTATGTTCTAAAGCAAATGTGTTTACTTTTCATTTAACAAAATATCGGGTTGACAATAAGATTCTTTTAGGGAGATGTACAGATACGCATAGAATCCAAAATAATAACTTAGGGATACTGGAATAGCCTTTAGCAAAAATATTTCAAAGGGGACAGGATTTTCAAAAACTTGGCTTTGTGTTAAGAACCAAATCAACTTACCATGTTCTTAAAGACTTGTGGCACAAATGGCTTTGAGCACTTCTGAAAATTTGCCTATGGAGGTGGATCCTGAGAACTTGAAAAAATTATCCTTGAGCTCTTCGGAAAATCTGGCTACATTTTAGACAAATGCCTGTTCTATGATCTCTTGTCCTTTGATATACCAAAGCTTCTCATTGCTATTTGATGAACTACTTGCTGACAGATACTTATTAGTTTTTAGCTGACTATAAAAAAATGAGGGAAGAGGGGAATCCTTGGTTTTGTAGAGATGTGGCTACATTATAGAGGGAAAGTACAGCATCCAGCCAAGCAATCAGTGAAATTTCTCAGTTGCTTGAGATGACCCAGAGTCCAACTGCAGGTCTGAAGAGACTTTCTCGCACTCCAATCTCTAGTTGCATCAAGGTTTCAAGGTGTTTTTAGTGTTACTGAGAAATGTTTGCATAGCCTTTTCCACCAGCAGAGGTGAAGAAAATGCAGCAAAATTTTGTGCTGATGCAGAGAGTGGTTAGACAATTTGGAAAAATATTTTTCAGGTAAGGACCATAACTAATCCCACTGCAGAATAATTTTCTCCTGATAAAAGAAACAATAAGAGCATGTGAAGTGGGATGTATCCAATATTTCACAAAAAGCTGGTTTTAAGTATCACCTACATTGGCTGTATCAATCTAATTTAGTGTAGCAAGCATTTATTAAGATTTCTGGATTACATTATTGTTTTTCAGGTATACATTTTGACACAACACATCATGCCTATTTTCCATCCTGATAGCACAAATGTTAACCTGGGCATCCTCTTCTGGCCTCCCACCATCTGAAGAGCATCTAAAGTGAATGTACAGAATACACATTCTTGTGTATTTAGCTGACAATTAAAATCTTGTGGCTTCCTTGCATTTCTGAACATATACCAGATAAAATGTAATCTGGTACAAATTCAGATTGGATCAGCAGGGTTATCTTGGCTGGCCTGGGAGTGTCCTAGGTGGAACTGTAAGGCTACCTGCTGTATTATATACTCCCAACTGTTACATAAGCAGAGGCTGATTCCTGACAGACTGTCTGGAAGAACACTGTTGGATTCTTTTTCATCCATGTATATTGAAATGGGCCATTTTTTGAACATATGCCTCTCTTGCTCTCACATGCCTACTCACTTCTGTGAGTAACTCACAGAAATAAAGTTTATCTCTAGAGAGATAAACTTAATTTCTGTGAGTTACTCACAGATGTTAAATTTACAAGAGAAGTAATTATTTACAGGGTTAGTTAACTTGCTTTTTTTCAACTACCAGTCCTATCCTGGCTAATCAGTATTTAATTCTGCATTCCACCTCTCTATTGACCTTTGAAAATACTTTTTGCTATCTATCAGATAATAGTATATAGTAGGATTTATTTTAGATCTTATGTGGATGATTAATTCTCCGCTTTTCAACACGGTCAGAAGGGTAGACTTCTTCAATGCATTTCTCAAAATTACATTAAAGTAGTTTCTGAGCAAAAGAAGTGGCAGAATTGTGCCATGAGTGCAGTGATCCAAGCTACATGATAGAAGACAACATTAATTCTTTGTTTTTAGAAGTTATTTGTTTGCATATTCCCCATAGCCTCTCTTCAAAGATTATCCAAGAGATGCTTAACTATAGCAGCAAGGTAAAGATATGATTGCATAAGAGATATGGTTTAGGATGGGTTCTAATCTGTACTGAATCTTCTCACTAAATAATGAATGATATGTAACTGATGGAAGAGATACAGGAAAGAAAGAGCAGCTGGTGTTTTGACTGATTCTATGATATTGTAATTATGTTTCTAAATCTGTGCCAGGTGCTTCAACAATTCTAGGAAGGATTTATTTTATGTGGATGTAAATAAATAGAGATTGTGGTTAATTTTTCCTGTTTCCTGAAATAAGACGTTATAGGCCTCAGTGAAAACAATGTGATTGAGGCCTAGAAAAAATAGGAATTAATTATTGGAACTGTGCAGCAAAAGTAATTTTTGGTGCTGGAGAGGTTGACTGGGTAGTAAGGCATGATTTAGAGATGATTTAGGTTATTTTAGTCCATCAAAGGGTCTGTATTTGTCCTAGTAAGTACATAAAAGCTAGGAAGTGACCAAACTTAGGGCATGAACCCATGATGCAGAACATGACTGGAGTTCGCATGGGCACATATTGTATGGGTAAGTCATTAATCAATTAAAAAATGCCTTGCAGATTGATGACAGAAGGTAAGCAGCAGGGAATGGGGGGGAAATCAAAAGAAACAGATTAGATGTAATTAAAGAGCAAGGGAGAAGAGATTTGCATACAAATTTTGACTCACCTGCTTGAAAGCTTGACCGGCATCATGCTTCATTATTTACTGAGCTACACCAGCACAGGGAACTGAAGCAACATGAAGCAACAAACCTGCTCTGGATTTAAGTATGTGGTTAAGGGCGACTGGCTGAGTGAAAGTTCCTGACTGGCAGCAGAGAGAGGCTCCTGCCAGGGATGAGGAGCTAATGAATGCACAGCCAAACCTAGAGCAGCATCCAGGGACCCCAGGCAGCCAGTGGGAGTGGGGCACAGAGGGCAAGAAAGGATTTGCAGCTGACAGTGGCACACATGTCAGCTTTAGGAGGTCTTAATTATTATATTCTTAAGGGTTTAACTTGATTTAAATTTAGATATTTATTTTAATGCCACATAGGTCAGATAGCATTGGGAATAAAATGTTATTACTTACTCCCAAATAATTGTATTTAACACTGGTTACCTCCACTGAAAGCATAGAAGTAAATGGTAAATAAACAACCTAGTTCAACCCACAATGGAAAAGGCTTGAGATTTTTGTGAAATGTGGTCGTATTTTCTATTTCACAAAATGGTTTCTTGGTGTTTTTTGGTTTAAAACATCCACTAAAGCCATACGAGATTATAACAAATCTCATAATATTTCATTTAAGTCTCTATGACAATGGTTATTGTGCAATTTGCATTTCAACATACAGTTATGCTCCCTGGACTTGAGCCCTACTGGAACATGATCAACCTCAGGATAAACAACAAAGAGAGGATATAATTATATGTACTCACAGGAGATGAAAATTAAAACTCTTTTCCAGTTTACAGATGTCAGATGGGTTTGAGTCAATTAGAAAAATCATCTTTCACCATACATTATAGCAGTTAATTAATTTTAAAGTGAGGGATGGTCAGTCACCTACTGCAACTTTTCAAGCAGTTTTGCTTCTTTCAGTGATAAGCAGAAGTACAAAATCTTTTCCTTGCTGCAGTGCCTAGCAGCAGAAACCAGTCCTTGCCAAAATCCATAAAGCCTTATGCCTTATCCTCCTCTAAATCCCTCCTCAAAACCTTTTTTCTGCTGTGATGCTCATGAACCACTCCCATCAGTTAGGCAAGTAGCGAGCTGTAGTGAAGTCTGTTTGCTTTACAACTGTAAAGCAGTGTTTCCAATCCACTCCCACCTTGTTCATCTCTTTCATCCATTGCTTTTATCCTGTCCGATAAGAACCCCGGTAGATCTGTGATGCAGGAACTCTTTCTTATTATTGTTTGCAAAATACCTAATTAAATGGAATCCTTTCATTTGGGGTTTCTAGGTGCAACTATAATATAAACAGTAAATAATAACTTCGTGAGATTATCATCATCTCTAACCCAAAAATCTCAAAATAAGACTTCATTAGTAGGTGACGTGCAGTGCACTGGGGTGCCACAACAGAATCTCAGCACCAGACAAATCCTGCCCACTAACATGGAGGAATGTTAATAGATCTGTGGAACTGTGCATGTGTAAGTCTGTACAGCTTGCTCTCAAAACACCATCCAGACTGGGAGGTTAGAACAAAAATTATTTCCATTGTAAGATATTTTGTAGTACACTGCAAAATATTCTGTATGTATTTAGGTCTGTTTTATTGGTTTTCTTGTTGACCACCTGTGCCCAAAGAGCCTCCCACTTTAACGGAGCTTAGGAATAAAGTGTAACTTGAGATTCCTCACATTGCATATCATAATAGCATAGCTTGTCCTGCTGTGAAAGCTGTTTCATCGCGGGAGGTGAACCTTACAGGAGAGGTTACAGGTGAAAATGCTGGGTCATTTCTGTGTGACTGGGCTTTTAGCGTGGCAACATGACTGTGATATTGATAATTAAGTCAAAACTGGCAGTGAAAATGAATACCCAGGGCATCACTAAGCCAGGAGGAGAACACTACATCTTTTGAGAAGTCTGTGTAACTGGTCATACCTGTTCTGAAATGAGTACATTCTTTGGAAAGCATTAAAGGAAACTGACCTTACCTTAGTGCCGAATCATTATAAATGACAGTCTGAGTTAATTATTACTTGGCAATTCTTTATTTAAACTTTGTACTAAGATTCATTTGCAGTATATTCTTTCATGCAGAACATAAAAGATGTAATTGTGTGCAGAGTGGGAGTGGTGCTTCCCTAGGTCAAGTAAGGAATAATTCCTTTATGCGTTTTCCCTGTATGAAAAATACATGCATGCTGTACATGAGTATCCCAGTTTACAGGATTGCTTCTAGTAATTGTTTGCACACATTGAGGGCAGTCACTTTCCTAATGCTTGGGTGTCACTTTTCTTCTTAGACTGGTGGGAGCAAGATACTGATGTGTTTGCACAGTGCAGCAGAAACTAGGTAAACCCTTCAACACCCAGTCTTCATCCTTCCCCACTCCATATATCAGATTTCTAAATTAGCTGGCCTGATCACTCCATCCAAGTCTTGTAGGAGCTGGTAAAAAGTCAGGGCCCAGGTCATTGATTAGCCATCCCCATGGATAAAACAAAGTAATTTTTATACTGAACCTTCATACTCAGTGGACTGACTCTGACCTTTGGCCTTAAGAAACTTGCTACAGACACTGTCTCACTGGATCACTTTTCTGATCCAAAACATATGTGTAGCTTTTGTATGTGTCCCACAGGTATAGTTGTTGCACACAGAAATTTTTGTGAATTAACAGAGGTATGGGGTATGTGGAATGAGATGTCAGAAAATAAAAGCAGAAGTTATGTTGGAAAAAGATTAATGTAATTTTCTGAAAATAATGCAGCATCATGAGAAAGGGGGAATACTAGCAAACACTCTAGGGTTTTCTTCTGCAAAGCAGAATTCTTTCTATTTAATTGTCCTCTTGCCCCCTCCCCAGTTCTCCCACCCTCCCTCACCCCCCCCAA
>WAAG01015371.1:52053-63913 GCA_013390105.1 Tichodroma muraria | reverse complement strand
AATTTTTTGTAATTACTTAAGGATTTTGTATAAATACTTCTTGTACAGAGGATGACACCCTGAGTGAGTCATCTGTGGATAGCTTGCCTTGGAGTGATGATGACTGCAGTCAGGATGTTGATGTAACCACCAATCCTGATGAAGAAGTTGAGGAAAGTGATTTTGAGATTGTTCGGTGTGTTTGTGAAGTAAAAGAAGAAAATGACTTCATGATTCAGGTATGAAGTGGAGGGTAAATGCATGTTTCAGTGAATGCAGTGGAAGGTGTCAGTGGAGAAACTTTTGTTTTGTACATGAAATAAGCTATTGTTGTCACAACGATAGAAGTCATAACATTTTTTTGAGGTAATCTGTCAGGGTAAGCACTATGATAGTTAACTTTTGCTTCATAGTACAGATTGGGATTTTTAATTGAAGGAAAGAGGGAAAATTCACTCCAAGTCATAAATGGTTGGTTTGTCATTTGCGAATTTTTCTAAAAATAGAATACTTCCTTGGTTCTGAGAACGCACATTTGAAATCAGTGACTTTTTAGGCTCCCTGTAATTTAGAGGCTGTTCAGAGCATCGTAGTGTACCTCCTGTTCCTCTGCCCTGGCAAGAAATTTGACTTACACATACAGTTCTCCAGACGGGCTGAAGAAAAACAAACAAAACCAAAAAAAAATTACTTGAGTGTTCTAGAGCAGAACTGCATTTGTCCGTTTTGCAGTAGTCTGCAAATTCAAAGTTCCTAATCTGCCTAAGACCATCTGTCCATTCCACATGTATCTGCTTTTTAAACCAGTTCTACAGAAAACCTGGAGAGGCTTCTGTTCTCTCTCCTGCTTAAAACTGTTGGTAAAAACCTCCTTGGAAGTTACCTGCTTATTTACTTTTTGAGATGTTTGTAAATTATCAGGAAATCATTCTCCTACATAGCTGCTTTGAACCATCCCACCCAGTTCCTATTAGTTTCAAGAGGTGAAGTCAAAAAGATAATTCAATTTCTTCATAACTTTTTGCTCTAAATAATTTTCTTTGAGTTTCCATGCTATTTCATTTCCATGGTATTTCATGGAGCCTTGCTGTGGAAGGTATGATGTTTTTTCTTGTAGTGGTGAGTTCACTTTGTTTTAGTGTTGGATCCTGACAGGGCAAAGGATACCTTATGAATTAGTAGGGCAGGGTGGAGTGATGGGCAGTGGTCAAGTTTAAGAAAATAGCACCAGACTGTACAGGAGAAAAAAGTGGTGACTAAAGGGAGTGGGTAGATGTCCTCTGAGGAGATGACTTGCAGAAAACCACAAAGAAATAGCCTGGAGTATAACTGGCAAAAGTAAATTCAAAACTAGGTTAACATTGCAGAATGTAGGGAAGTGTCAGCTGGCTCAGGGCACAGCCTACGGATGCCTTTCCTTTAAAGTTTCATGGTCTGCTTCTAAGATGGACGTGCCAGGTTGAACTAGTTCAGGTGGGTTTTTTTAGCATATTGCAAACTTTTAAACGTTTGAGCTGTTTTGTGAAAGAATTGGCTATAAGAGTAGGTTATTCTCTCTGGAAAAGAGATGCAGATCAGCAGTATTGTAAGCACCTGCATTCTTTATAGGGATTGAGATAATAGGAAATACGCTGGAACCTGGGGTACCTGCTTGGGTTTGCTGTGTACCCATCTTGATATCGGAATGAGGAGATGGCAGTTTCTTCATGGATCTGGTTGGAGATAATTTCTCCCACTGTACATGTATCCCCTCCTCTCTTACAAGAGGGAGAATGCTAAGCATTCTCTTTGAGCTGTGTTCATTGTCACGAATGTGCCAAATTTAGAAGTAATTTGGGGAAAATGTTAATTTTAAACACATCAACACCTTCTTGTCCGTTAAAGATTGGGGACCATTAAGGTTTAATGAAATTAAAATGGGAGTTTGTTCCTTTAGGTATCAAAACTAATTATTTGCCCCCACATTGAGAAATTTTTATAAAAAATTTTCTTTGACCTGTACTTGGCTTAAATTAATTGTCTTGAGCAATTTGTGCATTAAGGATGTCATTCATTGTACCAGGATGCAGAAATCTGGGTTTGCATTTATAGAAGTATCTGCTTCAGTTAGTAGAAGTTAAATCTGAAAAAAGAAGTACAGAAGAATAGTGTATTACTGGTTAGTGCTATTTTGTTCCAGTCTCTATAACTCTGCAGGGAGGTTACTAGACTTCATTTATGGAGCTGGTGTAAAGCAGCAGTGTAGCATTGCCCTGTGTTCCTTCTGGAGGCACAGCACTCAGTTTTGTTGTGAGGTCTAAAGAAATCCAGACAGACTGTCATTGTCCCTTCTTTTTAGTTTTTATACCTAAACATTGATGAATTTGTGTATATTGCAGAAAATTCTGGGGCTGGATTTTGATGGCCTCAGAGGTGATGGATGTAAACAGATCTGAGATATTTTTGTTCTGGAAGGTGAAAAGCTGCTTTAAATACACATCTTTTGGGTTTGGTTATTACTTTTGTGACTTGAATTTCAATTTAAATATTTTTTGCACAATGCCTTACGTTTTTTGTCTTCTGATGCTTGGCATGCTTTGAACCTCCCCCCTGCAGGCTTTGAACCTGCTGCCACCTGGGCAGGGAGCAGCTTCCCAGTAGCATGTGCCAGAGCAGTATCCTGTAGCCTGGCAGCCACAGTGTGCAATAGAACCTGCAAGTTCAAGAATGGACCTGTGCCCTGAAGGGGTGGATATTTAAATATCAGTTGAGTAAAATTAAAAAAAGTTGGGATGCTTGTGCCACTTTGAAAGTAAACCAGTGGGAGAAATGAACCCCACACAAATACCTTGTGAGAGATTTCAGGTCAAAGTTAAAATTAAATAGAAAGATTACAGTAAGTGCAGTGATACACAAAACTGGCTTAAAGCCACAAAGTCAGACTACAGCCTGGTACCCTGTTGGTGGGGGTAGTGGTCTCAGTCCTATCAAATAGTGACAGCAGTCCCGTTGAAATGATGGTTGAAGTTGAGTGCAGTGGTCCTGTGGGAGGTCTGGTCCTGCTCTGGATCTCTCCAGTAGTGGTAGTAGTAGTAGAGGTATCCTAAATTCCCAAAAGCAACCAGATAATTTGTGGTTAGATACAGGCAGGAATGCTCAGTACCTCCCCCAGGGCAGGGAATTTCACAATGGAATGATGTAATCCTATGAGCCGTATGATATTTTGGGGAGTCCTTGTTGGCTTAGGTCGTTAGAGCTGCCTATTGGGGCCATTGAGCCATTATGGCCCACTGGCAAAGATGACCCCCTTAGGCTGGGTGTAGTTACCACGGGGTTCAGTTTGTGAAGACAAAGAAAAACTATGCCAATGTACCTGGATGGGGGGAGGGAGTTGCCTCTTTCCCTTATCTAACAGTTGCAGTCTGGGGGTCGGGTGTGCACTGGGCAGCTCTTGCAAACGACCCACCCTTAACAGTTCATCAGGAATAATGTATGGAGTAGAATTCATAATTTGGTTACAAGACCACTTGTAACTCAGGACAGATGCTTCACTGGAGTTCTGGGCAAAATTGCCTGGAAAATCACTCAGTGCAGCCCTGTGCAATATAGCATGATTTATAGGATGCAGGTGTAACTAGATCCAAGAGCTCCCTTCTTATTTTTAGCACCCAGTCTATTTTTCTTAATTTGTTTTCTTTATTTTAGAATTCCTTTTTCTGGCTCTAATTTGTGAAAGAAGGATTGTCTGCCTTTTTTGAAAACATCTCCAAACTGCGTTAGGTCTGCTTACCCATTTTGGAAGGCAAAACATTGTTGGTCCCATCCTTCAGAAGCCTGTTTCTCTAAACTTTTACATTCTCCATTCCCAGAGCTTCTATTTCCTCTACACCTAGACCACTCATTTAATGCAATGAAGTATTCAAAGTCTGGTTGTCCTTTTCTGTCCCTCCTAGCTTGAGGAGGGGCAGGAGATAAGAGCATTAATTAAAGTGGTGTTGAACACAGATGAGATGTTTAGCGAGTTGGCATCTTTGTAGGTCAGTGAAGAGCAACGTGTGAGATTCCTTGCAGTAGCTGTTTGGGTTTGGTTTAGCTCATACTGCAGTCCTGTACCAGTATTGACAGCAGTTCTGCTTTTGTTCTATGGTCTGAGAAATGAAGGGTATACAATCTCTTGTCTCACTGCTTGGGAAAATAGTAATTTTTAACTGACACCAGTTTCCAATCAAAATTGACTTAATATTCTTATGTGGGGTTTTGTTCCATGTTTCAGTGGTCTGTAGTCTACAATCAAAATTTTGTCTCATGACAAACAAAACGTGAATAGTTTTTTTTCCTGCTCTAGAACAGTGTGGATTTAGGAGCAGTGATTGCATTTTAAATAGTGCAACTGTGCTAAAGAGATACAAATTATATTCTATTCAGTCGTTGCCTGTATGTTTGTCCTCCCTTGGAAGGATGTTGGAAGCTCTTAAAGCTGGTGCAACTGCATCTGCACTGCAGGTTTGTGTTAGTGGAGCTACCTTTGAAATGGATAAAATGTTGAAGGTACAAGAGTCAGTAAAGCATAATACTGGCTACTCCTGTATGACATAAATATCACTGGAATTTGATAATTGAATGGTTTACTGTTTGAAGGAGAAGCTTTTGAATTCATTAAAAATTGATCTTTTTTCATGAAAAAAGCTCGATTGCGCTGTTGGCTATCCTGGTTACGTGCACATGCATCTCATGAAAGATTTTCATTTCTGAAGGGAGTATTTTTGTACCTTTCAGGATCTCTGCTTCCATTCCTTTTTAATTGTCATTCTCCAGAAATATACATGAAAAATGTGTGGGGAGGGCTTGCATTTTATTATAATCTGATTCTGTAATGTATTTGCTTGTAAGTGTAAGGTGGGAGTGTGGGTATTAATAGACCTTCTTGTCTTAAAATATGTAGATCCTGTGTTTCTTACTTGACATAATGGTATTGAGCTCCTCTAACCTTCATTTCTATTAATGTGCACTTCTTTGAACAGTGTGAAGAGTGTCTGTGCTGGCAACATGGAGTCTGTATGGGCTTACTAGAAGATAATATACCTGAGAAGTATACCTGCTATGTTTGCCAAGATCCTCCAGGTATAGAAATTTAAGGTTACAGACCCTTGTTATATATGTAGTAAATCTCCTAATTTATCTATATCTAATCTGTATCTATCTCTCTGAAAAATTACACTAATTTTTCCCTACCTGTGTCTGTCACTGTAGGTTAAGTTTCAGTTTCAGAAAGTTTTAATTTATGTGATTGTCCATTGAGTCAATATTACGGAATTAGAAAAGGACAGCAATGGAAAAGAATGTTTTCACTGTGATGACCATCTGTCATATATTTGCTGTAAAAAGGATTGCACTGTCTGACTATGGCAAATGAGTGTAGAAAACACTCAGGAAGCTCAAGCAAAGACTCCCCATGGGCACATGTTAGGGGATGTGGCTGCAGCTCTTCCGAAACAAATCGTGCTCATGTGTTATTTAAAATCAGTCAGCACAAGGCTCCTGGCTCTCCTCAGCAGGGGCTCTTGTCATTGATTACATTACCTGCTGTGGTGGTTTGACACTGGCCAAATGCCAGGCACCCATGAAAGCCACTCGGTCACCCTCCCCTGCTACAGCTGGGCAGAAGAGAGAAAAAAATTAACAATGGGTTCATGGGTTGAGACCAGGAGAAAACACTCCAAGGGCAAAACAGGCTCAGCTTAGAGATACAAAGTGAGTTTATTGCCAACAAAATCAGAGGAGGATAATGAGAAATAAAATGAGCCTAAAGAAAAATTTTTCTTCCCCCCCCNGTGAATCTCAGCATCCCCCGTGGATCCCCACGGGCTGCAGGGGCACAGCTGCTTCACCATGGTCTCACCACGGGCTGCAGAGGAATCTCAGCTCCAGCGCCTGGAGCACCTCCTCCCCCTCCTTCTCCACTGACCTTGGTGTCATGATGTTGTTTCCCTCACATGTTCTCACCTCCTCCTCTTCTCGGACTAAAAGAAAAAACTGTGTGCCTTTGTTTTGATTTTCTCCTTAAATCTGTTATCACAGAGGCATTATCAACGTCTCTAATTTGGCCAGCTTTGGCCAGCAGCATGTCCATCTTCAGAGCCATCAGGGATTGGCTCTGCCAGACGTGGTGGAAGCTTCCAGCAGCTTCCCACAGAAGCCACCTCTGTAGCTGCCCCTACACACACACACCCCACCCCCCCAAACCAGGCTGTGCAAAACCAATGTGGTAACCTATCTACTTACCTACAGTAACCTGTATATTGGTATTTACCTGGGATAAGTCAGAGTTGATTAAGCAATACCTTCTCTCCTCCTTAGCAAATACTTGTAAATGTCTTAGTCCATCTTACCCAGCAGGTAAAATTACACTAAGGGGAATATTTTCTGACTTTATACTGTATTTATTACAAAGCCTTGCTGAAAGTGAAAATGGATGAGGTTTGAGCTTGAGTCAGTGGTTATAAATGGCAAGAAAATGGATCTCTGTGCACCTGATGAAAAGACCTTTTTGGTTTATATATGTATTTGGATTGTGATCTGATTTTTTTGGCTGCTGAAACATACCAACTCTTGTACTCTTAACTCATAGATTTGTGTAGTATGTTTCCTGCTGTTGTTTGTACTCTCAGCAATGAAGACATGCTACACTTTAGAATTTAAACTTTTACTACAGAGACAGCAATATATTTAAGGCTGATATTTTAGAATATCTTGCTTCTAGGATTTTAACTTTCTGTTGAAGATATTTTACTTTATATCAGTTGAAGGTAGTTTTAAATGGAACTAAAATACACATGCAAACTGAAGTTGTCATCACACTTGAATATGAGTGCTTTTGTGCAGAAACTGATTGATTACAGCTTCAATTGTTTAATTCATCATTAACTATTAATTTGAAGATTCTGAAATTCACATTGGAGAGGGCTTAAGTTTTACCTGTCTTGTAAAAGGAAAACATGTTCAACTTTTTGACTGCAAAGATGGCTTTTCAGTGACTCTGCTTTTGGCTTGAAGTGAGCTAATAGGCTGTATGAATCTAGCTAAGAAGTGGCTTTTAAAACTGGGCATGGCTATTCACCAAACTCTAACTTAGGAGCTTTTCCCAGTTTAAACTGCTGCGACTTGTAACAGCACCACTCATTCTATTAGAAATAAAAGCAAATTTAATGTGATTCTGTCTAAAACCTGTACTAACTGCTATTTTACTCAGGTCTTTTTGAGTCAGGTGGGATTTTTAAGATATTTGTTAATGTTTACCCTTAAATGTGATCAAGATGATGATGTAGCACAATTACTTGTGGTTATAGTCTGGTGTCTCCTCTTAAAGCTACGTACTTCAAAAGGGAGCACTTTTTATCTCAGGGTGCACATCACCTCAGTTATTCAGGTGATCCATGAAGTTCTCAAAGTCAGTACTTTATTCTTGTGGATTGAGCTCTACTTTCTGTCACAGATGTCAGCTTCTCTGATGCAGAAATCAGTGAGGGAGGGCTAATGCAGGTGGCCAGGAGTGTCTCCAATGTGGTTCTGACCATATCAAAAATTCTGCTTGCCTTCCTGCTTGATACAATGTATCTGTGGAAGATTGAACTGGTACAGCTTTCAAAATTCTTTTTTACCCTGTCATGATTTCTGATGCCACCTAATAACCATGGGTTGCTATGTAGCGCCAGCTTCAATCTCCCTCTGCTGCCTATTCTCTTTTTTGGTTTAGCTTCTCCTCTAGCCGGTATTAATCTCCTTATATTGGACACCTTTTTTGCAGTTATGGTTCTCAGTCTGTATTCCAGTTTTATCTCTGGTTTTACGGGTTTGCTGCCTGGGCTGTACACAGGCAGTGGCTGATGCAGTTGTTTCTCTGGGTGCTGAGCTGTCCACTGAGAACATCTGTAGTAACTGTGCATTTTACAGGGTGTGGGGGAGCTGTTGTTAGGTATTTAGCATGACGGGTTTTTTTGTGCGTTTGCAATTTAGCAAGCATCTTTCCTTGTAATACCATTTTTTTTGGCAGTTTAAGTTACTTCTATTGATGCATTTATCACATTCAACACCATTTCATTTCAGCTGTTGTTGATATTCAGTATCAAGAGATAATATTGATATTGAGATCTCTTAAGATAGAATTATCAGTATTAGTAGCTTGACTTAGGCAAGTTTTCTATCAAAACCCCATCCTTGATTCCTTCAAAATGTACTTTTGCACAGCTGTACTAATACATGTTGATGTTAAAAACAAGACCACTGGGAAGCTGATTGCCTTTTTCTGCATTTTTCTGTCTGCAGAGAGCTGCATTCAGACTGTAACTTCTGTCATAACCATGGTTAGACTAGACGGTGTGATATCTATCTTGCTAAAAATACACCTTTCTCAGCCTAATGTGCAACTGCCTGTTGTGGAGGTCCTTTGGTGGAAGTTGGGGTCTGAATGCTTTTACAGAGGGCAGAGGGCTTTGGCTTCTTGCTTTGCAAATTCTTCATTTCTTCAGGGTTATGTCTGCTGTTACAGGATCTTCCTTGGTTCTGTCGATAAGAACAAATAAGCTTTTGCAGTACCTGGAGATAATCAGAATTGCTACCAGCAATGTCAACATTCCATTTTAACTCACTCATTACTGTCACTTTAGGTCAGAGGTCCAGCTTGAAGTACTGGTATGAAAAGGAGTGGTTAAGTAATGGTCACATGCATGGCTTAGCATTTTTGGAAGAAAATTATTCCCACCAGAATGCCAAGAAGATAGTGGCTACTCACCAGCTGCTTGGTGATGTACAGCGCGTGATCGAAGTCCTGCACGGGCTGCAGCTGAAGATGAGCATATTACAGTAAGCAGTGTTTAAGTACCAGCTGGCATGTTCTCCTCGGGAATTAGACTGCAAGTATAAAAATGACCAGAAATTCAGACTTGCATTTGTGCTCCGTGGATTTATGACATAGTTGGAATCGCTAATGTGATGTTTTGAAAGGACTTGGCTGCTTGAAAACTTCTAAGTGGGTTGAGTGTAAATGGACAATGTGTATAGAAAGGGTTAAACTAATAAAACTAGTAATGACAGCTTTTCCTGAATCACCCAAATGGATTTTAAGTAAGAACAGGATAGACTTATAACTCATGGCACCATTTTTGCAGCACTTGCTTTCTCCATTCCAGGAAATCTGGTCATAGGTTGTCCAGGAGGAATCAGATCTTTTTGTTTGGTACAGTATGTTCTCGTGCAGTGGGAGAGCAGTTGCACCCTCAGCAACCTGCAGCACTTCATTTCTGAACAAAGGTCATTTCAGCTATATATACAGAAAATAACATACTATTTATATAAAAGGTTTTTTTCTATCAAGTCAGCTTTTCTGTGTATTTTCTTACTTAAAGTCATGCTTGGAGTCTGATGACTAAAAACAAAAGATTTTTAAATCAAATCCAGCTATTTTAAATTTATTGAATTCCATAATTCTAATTTATTAGTTGATAAATTGCACGGCAGCAGCTATTTGGAAAACAAAGTGATTTTGGCATTTAGACCCTTTCCCATAATCTGTGGTGATGCAGGAGGTCCACTGACATGGAATAATGCTTAAAGCAGGAGAGTAGCCATTTTAACATTGGGTTTTGCTTTTCCATTATGGGATTTAATCTTTACTTAGATCTGTAAGTAATCTCTTTCCTTTTCGGAGACTGAAGCATAAATATTGTAAAGCCACTCCTTGGGCCTTTTTGTTAAAGAGTGATACTTGAGTTTCAGGCTTCCCAGTTGTGAATTGAGATTTATGTAGTACTGATGTAGGGAGCGCTGGGCGTGTATGTGATGGCTGCTGCATGTTCTGTTCTTTTTCTCTCCCATGCTGAGGTCAGTGTGATGGCCTAGCTTAATTGAAGGTGAGGTGCAGTCCTGTTTAGATCATCTGGTTAAAAGCTTCAACTGCTGTTTTCTTTATCATGATATAAATCAGAAGGTATTTGAAAAATTGCTGAATTAGAATATTGTTGATGCTGATCAACAGATAGAAGATGATTTCACAGGTGCATGAAATGATTAGGAGAGTGTTGCTCAGTGTTTCAAGGAGGTGACAAAGGACCCAAGGTGATGCCAGCAGTGCCATGGGAGGGTGAACCTTTAGCAGGCAGGAGTTAAAAGGTTATTCAAGTACTAGCATTTGAATTTTCGTCCTTAGGTAACTGGTGCATAATTTTTCAGAAAAATTTTCTGTCTGTTGTAAAATTATCCCTTGCTCTGTTCTGAGCAAAATATAGTTTCTTTGGGTGTAGCATATGAGTGGAGCTCAAGCAGAAAGCTTTGGTAAATGAACACCTGGCTTTCGCTTTTCCAGGCATGCCTTCAGGATGGTTCACCAGGGAGATACATCCTTGNCAGCCTGTAGCAGATGAACTGCCAGTCCTTCAAAGATAGCAGAGTATTCTGCTTTGCTCTCCTTTTACTGCTGTTTTGATGCCTGACACAAGGGAGAACATGGTTACAGTGCTCACTCTAAATCTTTTGTTTGTTAAATCTGAAATAATCTGATATCTATAGTTGTCCCTTCTGCTGGAATAAATAATGCATTAATCAATTTGAAGACAATTAAAAAAAGAATTTTTCTAAGACCAGATGAAGGGAACTATGGCCACTATGGAACACCACTACAATGTTAGTGTACCATACCTTACTAAAAAAGTCCTAGTTAAAATTAACTTCTGCTGTTAATAAATTGCAAATATTGAAGCAAAATGTTGCATGAAGGACCAGCATTGGTGAGAAGTTGTATGTGTCTATTTGCAATGTACTCTTCAAGTTTTTTGTTAATCCAAACACTTGGCCTTTTTTTTTTTGCTTAATTATTCTTACTTAATTTCTTTACGTAAGAGAATAGTTTGCTTAGTCACTCTGATATTTAAATTGGGTGGTTTACCTTTTTATGTTTGAACAGAAATAAAGAACACCCTGACTTAAAGCTTTGGTGTCATCCATGGAAGCACATCACAGTGGATGAAAAAATTCATACAAAACACATCATTCACTTCGAGGAAAACTGTTGCAAAGAGGAGACAGCAAGCTATAGAACTTGGAATGGGACAGTTGAGAAACCCTCAACAATTCCTTCTGTGGAGGAATCTTATATTACGAGTGAACACTGTTACCAGAAGCCTCGGGCCTACTACCCTGCCATAGAGCAGAGGCTAGTTGTGGAAACAAGAGGTTCTGCCATGGATGATGGAGTAAACAGAATAAGGGAAAATGGGGATGATACCCTCTCAGAGAGGTTTGGCTGGAATCTGGACCAAGAAATATGCAAGATGGAAAATGAATCCAAACACAATTACTCTAAGGTATTTTTATTAAAATAGCCCTCTCTGGCAAAGAGCGTGTGTTTGCCTGGCAACCTGCAAACCTCAGCCTTTTTTAATACTTTTTGTTTTGTTTGTGTTTATTTTTTTTTTTTGTTAGACTGTTAAATTTAAGTTGCCCGTGACAATTAAAATGGTAAATGTGATCAACTCCTTAATTTTATAATTTTAAAAATCTAGGTTGACTTCTGGACCTCAAGTCATTTGAAAAGCGTGGACCATGCATTATGGTCCACTGGTAGTTCATTGCTGCTTACTTTCATGTGTTAAATGAGAAATAAACACTATCAAAGAGAGAGAACCGGCCAAGCATGTTTGATACTACCAAATATACTGGTAGGCCAGCTTCTAATTATTTCCATCTTGTTTCCATGTTCCTTCTAATAGCTAAATTAATTTTAGGTTCTTCAGGCAGCATTTCAAGATGGAAAAAAAAGGTATCAGCCTGATATGATTTTTTTAAGACTGATTACCATGGAATAGTCCTGTATCTTCTTCCTACTGGAGCACTTCAGGTTTAGCTTTTCAAT
>WAAG01015371.1:1070-44948 GCA_013390105.1 Tichodroma muraria | reverse complement strand
TTTTTTTGCAAGTTTCCTCATTGTTATTTTTAGTCTGGACCAGCTGTTCAGACTGATAGGTCACTTTTGTTTCTTGAAATCACTGGTAAGTGAATGCAATGAGGAGCCTTGGTGAACTGAGCAAACATTGCACTGTGGGTACACACGTGTTTGTTGATGCACTATTAGAACCAAGGGGCTGTACATAGAATTTTGTTTTGGAGCAATATTTTCAAAACTTGAAAACTTCTGTATCTTGGTGTTTGGAATAAATAAAAAATAGGTTTTTGTTGGTTAAGTCTTAGTAAAGTCTTTGTTTCAATTAATGATAACTTAATAAAATAATTTTGGAATTTTTTCCTTCACATCGCTTTGAAATGCAAGTACTATGGTTTGTCAGGTGTGTGTATACATATATATATATATATGTATATGTATATGTGTGTATATATATATATGTCTTAACTGTTGCTGAAGTCTGGAAGTTACTGTTTTCCAGATCTATGTTATATAAATATCCTTAATAGTGTGTTGGATATTGTTTAATGAGGAGCTCATACATTTTGTTCCCAAATCCTAATATATGTAATAGTACCTAGTATGTGTGATCTGACCCTAATTTTTGTTCTGTTTCGATGAGTGGCCTGTCAGGGGCAGCCACAGCAGCTCAAGGCAGAAAAAACACAGCATTAGCAGCGATGGTGTGAAGCAAGAAGCTCTGGATGCAGCTGAACAATCCATATAGAGAAAATGCTTGGGAAGAGGAGGAAGCTGGGGAGGACTGGAGCAGCAGTGTATCTGGCCCAGGGTGCCTGAAGGCAGGGACAGGTGTTGGTGTGCCTTCAGGTTCCATCTCTTCCCTCTCAGTTTCCCCAGTGGGAGGAAAGCGGATGTATTCCCTTGTCCTAGCAAATTTTCCTTTCTAACTTCATTTTCAGGAAAAAAAAAACAACAACAACAAACCAAAAACCCAAAAAACAAGATTCTTGTGAAAACTGGATTTTAAGGCTAGAGGGAAGGGATTTGAACAGCCTTTACAGCCACATCTGTCTTATTTCACCTGGCTCCAGGTTACAAATGCCAGAGCAGCAGGTTCTTGCCTGTGGTCTCTTGTGTAAATGCATCCAACAACCTGGGTGCAGATTGGTGATGGCAGGAAGAACCCAAGAGCCACATTGGTTCACACAGTGTGGGTCAATAGCAAAAATAAAGGATGCAAAACTCTGAGCTACATTGTGGCCCCAAGTACAACACCAGGACAAGGCCTGGGACAAGCCCCAGCCTGTTCTGTGCTGAGGCCACCTGGGCAGGAGGCTGGGGCTGAGCAGGTTTGTAAAGCTCTGGATGGAGAAAGAAATGAGAAAGTGGTGGTAGGTTGCAAGATTGAGCTCATCAGACCGGAACATGAGGAAGGGATTGGAGCATGTCCAAGCAGGAGACCTGCAGCTTTTGGGTTAGGAGAGGTCTTGCTGCACTTGCCTCAGGGTGCAGAGAGGGAAGGAAGAGAGAGATGGTGCCAAGCAGCAAAATTGCTTCTGCACTGCCTCTGGCTGCAGAGGACACTCCAGCTCTGCTCTGTTGAAGGTCGAGGCTCAGAAGTGCAGCTGCTCTGAAGCCATTCTGCTGTTTTTCAGGCCCCTCAGCCCTGTGGTGTTGCTGGGATCAGGGCTGTACCATGAGTATTTTACTTCTTTGAATAATCTGTTCCTGGCACAGACCCATTTTTTTCCCCACTGTTGTTGTGCATGTTAAATTACACATTGAAACCTGTTGGGCTCATGAATTTGCCTGAAGAGAATTGGATGGGCTGGCACTGGGCTGGCACTCCAGCTGGGGCCAAGGGTGATGGCAGGTACAAATGCCCCCAGGCTGTGGCAGTGAAATTGGCCCCATGGGCAAGTCACTATATGTTCACCAAGCTTCAGCTGTGAATGAGGTGCCTTTTAATTGAGGTACTACAGATGGTTATTGGTGCATGTCCAGCAGGATCATGTTTTATGGAACTTACAGTCCATGTGTTAAAAGGTTTAAAAATCAGCTGCTTTGGGCACAACTAGGGGCTGGTTCCCCCCTGGCAGCTGGTCCCAGCAAGCAGAGTAGTGAATTACAGGGGTGAGAGCACTCTGAGGGTCCATGGCTGCTGCTCAAAGGCCTACACAGACACCCATGCCCCTAAAACAGTTGTGCTTGAGCCTGGGAGGTGCAGTGGGCTTGGGCTGTTCCTCCACCTGGGCCAGGATTTGGTTTGTTGGACATTTTTGTCCTCTCTCTACTGCTGTGGGAGTGCAGAAGCCAGGGATCCCATTGCAGCCTGTGGGGCAGGCAGGGCTCCTTCTCTGTGCAGCCTCTGCCTCCTCCTCCCTTGGGTGTTGGGTGAAGCTCAGGGTGCTCATGCATCCTGTCCCTAAGTGTCCAGTGAGGAAAGGACAGGCCCTCAGGCAGCTGCCTCCTCCAGCATCACTGCCTGCCTGTCTCAGCTTCGGTCTTGGCTGCCCCAAGTTCCAGCCAATGGGCCCCAGCACCAACAAGTGACTGTGGCTGAAAGCAAGAGAAGGCTAAGCTGGGGGATGGGTGTCCACCATGGAGCTGTGGCCAAGTGGGGCCCTGTCCTCAGCTGTTCTTCACCACCTTTCCTGTTGGGTCTGGCTCAGGGGTGTCAGCCTCTGATATCAGGTCCCTCAGGCCCTGGCTGATGGGAGAGTCCTCCAATGGGAATGTGGTCTCCAAGAACAGGAGGGAGCTGCCTGAGAGCAGATAGGGCAGTCAGCCAGCAGCCCACAGCCCCTCGAGAGTGGGGAGTCCCAGCCCCTGTCCCAGCTGCCCTCACCTCTCAATCTTGTCCCAGTGGAGTGATGGCTTCTTGACAACAGTGAGTGTTGTAGGGGCTTCCATGGAGCAGGGCTCACTGAGGGGGCAGCAGAGCCCCTCACTGAATTCTGGGCAGGGAGCCAACAGCATCAACAGGATGCAGCCCCTGCCCCCCCAACCTGGGCACACCTGGACAGGGGGGGACAAGCTGCCACCTTTTCCCCCTCCCTCCTTTCAGGGCATGGGACATCTCCCCACACACTGCTCAGGATGCCAGGGGGGGCTGGTGGGGCATTACCAGAGTAGCGGTCCACCAAGTTGTGCAGCCCCATGCCATGAGCTTTTTCAAAACAATGTAGGTGATAGCGAGTGGCTGTGACATCAGGTGACGTTGGTGCCACCAGCCACCTGCACAGTGGTGCCTGGCAGGATCTCCTCACAGCGTCCCCTTGGTGTGGTGGGGCCCTGTTTCTTTTTGCAGGCTGAGCCTTGTCGCTTCTCTGCGTAACCCAAAGCTGCGGATTTTGCTGGTTTGCTCTTTTGAGGCCTCACAGCAGGGGCTCAGCACGGAGTGGGGAGCAGCAGCAGTAGGAAGCAGCCCTGCAGGCAGAGCCATTGCAACTAGATGTGAGCAAGGGAAGATGGCTTTTACTCCTTGGCACCTCACTGGGGAGGACTGGGACAGTAGCAGAGATGGGTCTGAGGGCTCTCACGTTGTCTGGTCTGGCTCTCCCTTACCAGGAAGGATCCACTCTGGTTGCCTGGACAGAGCAGCAGCAGCTCCCCTGCCTTCTGCTGGCTGACGCCCTCGTACAGCCACCTGTGCAGACAGCAGGCACTGGCAGAGCCTCTCCTCGCTGCCAGGGACACCCAGCATCCCGGGGTCCATTCTGCCCCAGGTGGGGCATGTCCTGGGGACACTCCAGCATGCCATGCCATCTTCCCAAGCCCCAGCTCAGGGCAGGACACCCCGGAGCAGTGGCCAGAATCTGGCCTCAGGGTTGCCATGTTCCCCTGGGCCCTCCTTTGGACAGATTCTTCTCAGCATTTACCCATGCCTGATCTTGGCCACACAGCTGCTGGGGATGTGGCAGTCCTTGCCAGAAACCTCGGATGCCACCAGCCACCACTCTCCATCCCTGTGGGGAAGAGGGATGAGCCATCCTGAAGGGCTGAGACTGCAGGATGGGAGGAAGAGACACACAGGATGGATGCCACTACCATGGCCTCACAGGCTGGACACTGGTTGAAAGTGCAGAGACTTACTCAGAGAGGATGTGGAGCTGCTCCCCCATCCTCAGGGCAGCAGCCACCCCCACACTGGAGGGGAAGTCACAAAGGGCCAGGGCCTAGAAGCCACTGGGGACTGCAGGGAAAGGAGAGAAGGCTCAGCATTCCCTTGGCAGCACCAATCTGGAACCAGGCACGTGGGATGTTGGATGAACTCACAGCTGCTGGGCACTCGCCTGCGTGGGCAGTGGAGTTGAGGTGTTGGCAGATGCTGCTGGGATGCTGAGTGGCTTCTCCTGGGCTGGGCAGATTCCCCATCCTGGGGGTTCAGCCCCCAAGGGCCTTGGCCTGTGCTGCTGCCATCTGGAAGGGACTTGGTTCTTGGGTCAGGATTCTCCACCCTGTGTCCCAGGCAGGGCATTGCTGCAGGGTGATGCCAGCATAGTCCAGGGCAGGGCTCTGAGCTGTGGCTGAGCCGGGCAGGCAGTTCCCCAGGGAGCACTTTAAGGAAACCATTGTTCCATCACCACCACAGAACACGTGTGGGAGCTCCCTCGGACAAGGCATCCGCAGCCTCATGGTTGAGAGCCCCCAGCCTGGCTGACTCCCTGAGTGCTGCCATCCCACCCCAGCCCCATGTCCCCCAGGATGTGGGGCACCCATCACAACATCCCAAGCTGCTGATCACCATGGAGATTGAGCAGCTGCAAGAACGCCTCTTTCAGTTCCTTGACCATGAAGAGCTGCCACCAGAGCTGTATGGGACCCAGAACTGTCCCATGCTGAGCCCCTTTCCTCCCCTGCCCTAACGCCTTCCTGCCTTCAGGAGAAGTGAACTCTACTTACCTGCCCCTCACTGCTGTCACCATTGTTTGGGTGTTCTCATGCCCAGGCAGCCATTGGCCAGCTCTGCCCTGCCTGCATGCAGGGGCCTCAGGCCACCAAGCATGGCAATTTCTGCCCTTGCCAGACCTCTTGGCTTGCCCTTGGCCCCGCTCTGGGGCTGGGTGTTCATGTTTGGGTCCTGGTGCTGGGGCTGCTTCTGGCAGTGCTGCCGTGAAGGGCTGCAAGGTGCTGGGGCTGCAGTTGCTGCTGCTTCCTGTGATGTGCACACACTAGAGAGGGTTTCTCCTTTTCACACAGTCACAGGTCACCCAGCTGAGCCCCGCAGGGCCTGGGTATGGGCGCCAAGCCCAGCAAAATCCCTGAGGGCACTCAAGGCACCGTAGGCATTGCGTGGGATTTATGGGTGGACAAGTGGGATGGATGCACTTGCAAGTGGGAGCAGGGTTGATAGGACTCGTAGGTTAAGGCTGGACAGGCACCATCCCCAAGGTGGTCTCAGTGAAGGGGGAGTACCCAGGGTGCCTATTCAGTTGTAGCAGCACCAGGATCCTTAGCAGGTGCATAGTGCTGGATGTGATGGACAGGGGTGGGGAGGTGTTGATGCTCACGGACCTGCCCAACACAGTGCTGCACCCAGCACTGCCCCATAGCAGCACAGCCCCACACCCAACACTGCTCCATGCCAGCTCTGCCCCACACCAGCACTGCCCAGCCTGTCTGTACCTGGCCAGGGTTGGGTTATGAGCAGGAGCAGCCCCACCTCTGTCCCATCTCCATCCTCAGCCCTATCCAGGCCCAGCAGCTGCTGCTGGTGTGGGACCATTCATTGCCCAAACTGTGCGTGTGTACCATTCACCTTTCAAAGCAAACACTGCTTGTCTCAGCCTGCACCATCCACCCTCCCCCCACCCCCCAGTGCACAGTCCTCCAGCCCCCCGCCTGAGGTCAGAACCCTCTGATGTACACATGCGCCCCCTCCCCTGCAATCCAGCCCTGAGGAAGGTCCTTGGTATTTGCTCACCACAGCTTCTGAACTTACGGCCCAGCTGAGCAACACTGTATGTCCCCCCACGATTTCCTGCTGTGCCCCAGCAGTGTGAACAGATGTTTGCAGCCTCCTGCTGCAGCTGCACATCCTGTTCTGTCTGTGCTGAAACATGAAAGTTTCTGGTCAATCGTAACCACCTTGGTAGTGTGAAATGCACTCAGGTTCAACAGGGCCTTGGGCCTTATGATGTTGTTGGGGTTCAGGACCCCCTTGAGCCTGCACTGAGCTCAGCAGTGCTGTTTTTGCGAGTGGTTGATAATGTTTGGGAGAAGATTTCATTTGCTCTTGGAAGTGCTGGTGCAGCCCCACTGTGGTTCTTGGGGATATGGGGTGCAAGAGCATAGTGCATGGACAACAAAAGCATAACAGGTGTCTCAGGCCACAGGAGGGGCCAAGGAGCCCTCTCTTCCCACTGGCCTAGGCACACCTAGGGCAGCAGAAATGCACCATCTTGTGCACTTTGATCTGGTGGGGAGGACTAAGGCTTCAGGCAAATTGAGACACAGCCACCTGGTGTTTCAGGAGTTCAGACCAAACGATCATTGTTTGGAGGAGCAGGAGCACCTGATGCCCCCAGTCCTGTGTCCTCCTCAGTGTTGTGGCTGACACAGCTTTGCTGTGGCTCCACCCTGAACACCTCCAGGATGGACATCCCTCCCCACTGCTCATCCCACAACTCCCCATCCTTCGGCTGGACAAAATCCCAACATCAATCCTGAGCCTTCCAATTCCCAGGAATCTGTTGCTCCTCACAGCATCTTCTGGCACGAAGAAGAGTTTGACTCCATCCCTTTTGCCAAGGAGCATGTCCAGGTGTGAGGAGGCAGGGGCTGGCTGTGGCTCAGCCCCAGGGCAGCAGAGCACTCGGTCCATGGACTCCTGGGTACTGCAGAACCCTCTCCTCTGCCTCTACCTTCCCTCAGCACTTGAGGCCCTGCAGCCCCCATGCAGAAACCTCAGCCCATGGCTGTGAGTTGTGTTTTTCCATCAGTGACCTGGAGCTGAGCTAAGCCAGACTCACCCTGTGCTGCTGAAGGAACCACCAATACAGAAATCTGGGATCTTGAGCTGGACGCACCACTAAATGGTCAAACTTGTCCCAAGGTTTTGAGCAATTGGGAATTCAGTCCTGGGGGTGAGCATAGGAAAACGCTGGCTCCATTTGCCTGCCCCTTCCACTGGGCATCCCGGTTCCCAAGAGCAGGGAGAGGTCAAGGAAATTCCACCAAAATAATGCACACTTCTGCCCTGCAGCCCGCAACTCACACTCCAGCAGCCAGTAGGGATCAGAATCCAAGCCCAGGGAAGGCTGTTCCAAGCCCAAGCTCTGTGCCTGGATTTGGTTGGCTTAGTTCATGGCACCCAAACACTTTGTCCCTTTACTAAACTAATTTTTCACCTTGTATTCACCTTTGATTTTTTTTCCTTTTTAACAGGAAAAGCATTTGCTTACATAAAAACAAGTCTACTTTTCCCAGTTATCTTAAGGACAATTAAACCTTTCCAACCGTCACTACAGATCTTGCCTTGCTTCTGCCTGTGAGCCACCACAATAACTGCATTCTCTGCCAAATCATTCCTTTTCCAAACTGCTTAAGTGTCATCTCCATACTAATCTGGCTCCTGGTCCAGGAGCAGTCTGGAGCTTGGAGCTCTCCTTCTCCACATCGTCATGAACAGCACTCGAGCCAGTCCCAACTGTGTGATCATTTCCTCTAATTCATTCCACTGTCATTTAAATATCGTGTTTCCTTTAGGGCTGTATTTCTGGAGGCAGAACCATTCTTGGGTGCAGTCAGCTGGCATTAGATCCCAGTGCAGCACCTACACTGGCTCGTCTCCTGCACATGGTACTTTGCATCCAGCAGTGCTGAACTTCCCACTGTGTCCAGGGGCCAGGTTTCTTTGGTGGTCTACTGTCTCCTATAGATTTAAACTTCTGGTTTTGCTCATTTAATCCCTTTCTACCACCACTACTTTTTCATTGATAAAATTGGCCAGTTTTTCTCAATCTCAACTTTCATCCAGTTTGCAATTCATGAGAACACTTTGTCTCATTTCTGCAATGACCTTTCCCAAGGTCTCAGACAGTCCAGGCCCCAGAGGGCTCTCCATGGCTTACAGTAACACCTGGCAGTGCGAGTAGAAGCTGTCTGGAAAACAGCAGGTGAAGAATCAGGTGTGTTCCAGGCCAGGCTGCTGGACATCACTTCCCTGTGCCTGGCTGCAGGGTGGATGTGCCAACAGACATCCCCCTGCTGCCCAAACTGTCCTCTTGTGCTGTGACAGTGGTTAGCTCTGTGTCATCTTTGTGCAATGTGCCACTGCAGAGCACTGCTCCAGGGACTGCAAGTGGCTCTGAGCGCTGGCTGTTGGGAGGTTGTTCTTGCCTCTGCTGCTGCAAACATCTTGTTGTTTCCATTCTGGATGTTTCTAGTTGCATTCTGGCAGAGGCCAGCTCTCCAATGCCCTTGGACAGCCTTCTGCCAGGGGCCACGGGGCCATCAACCACATTATTCTGGAGCAGAGGTGCCCAGTCCTCTCCCTGCCCTGGGGAAGAGCTGCCTTCGTGCAGCAGGGGACGCTCCAACATGGCCAAAGGCCCAGGGTGTGCAGGTCGTGCCAAGAGAAACACCAAGAGCACACAGCATAACAATGAAACTCAGTTATAGCTTTATTCAATAACCGGTACAAAGTCCCCCTCAGGCAGAGCCTCCCGGTCCCATTCCCTACCTGAAATGGAGCAGGACGTGAGCATGACCGTGGGAGGAGTTGGCTCCCATTGGGTCAGGGCTGCTCAGCAGTGAGGAAAGGATGTTCTGCTTATCAATTGAGACTTTCAGCAGCCTGACCACTCATCCCTTTTCTCCCATCAACACCAGACCCTGGCCTGTAGCAGGCATCTGCTGTCCACCCTTGGTGACCCAGCCAGGTGTAAAAAGGTAGCACAATTATGAATTCCACAAAGACAGTAACTGCTGCCTGCACAGAGGTGTTCACTGCTCACCCTTCTGACCCAACTCACAGGAATGTGTGATTGCTGGCTGTCACATTCACTGGTGTTCCCTTCCCCCACATAACTGCACCCTGTGCAGATCCTGCCTGGGGCAGCAGCAGAGACGGCAGTGCAGGAGATTCTGGGATCTTCACCTGGCAAGAGGCACTGCTTCCCATTTCATAACTGCTGAATATTAAAGATTCACCTGTGCCAGGGTAGAACAGCAACCACGTGTCACTGCATCCCGCCCTTCTGCCGAGGCAGCAGAGGGTGGCAGAAGTGGTCTAGAACCAGGGCTGCTGGAGTTTAATCCCTTGTACTGGGTTAATAGTGCACCTTGTTAGTGTAGTTTACTGGTTAATTGCTTTGCTTTTTCAGGAGGCTCAGGTAAGAAATCACTCTGCTCCTTCTTAACACACATACACAGGTAAGACCAAGACAATATTCCTGACCATTTGTCTTTGTCAGGCTGCGTGGCATGTGAAACAGCCCTGGGGACACAAAGATGTTCTAGTGGGTTCTGCATCCCAGCTCCACACTGCATTGCCTGCTCCAGCGCCTGGATTGCCACATCCTCGTGGTCTTACTTTCCCACATCCCACCAATGACATACCAACAAGGGTCCTTTAGCAGAAGCACAACTAGAAAGCAATTCTAAACCTCACAAAGCCACAGAAATTATATTTAAATGAAGAAGGGAGACAACGGCTGTCATCTGGATTGATGTACAGACAGGAGATGGCATCAGCATGTACAGTAATGGGACTTACTAAGACTGTGGAATGTCAATGAGTTTTAAAGAGACTCTGATGCCAAGGGGATACAGAAAAGATCAAAGTAATGTCAAGTACAGACTACCAAGGAGGTGGCTGCTCAGATGGGCATGCACAGGTTAGAGAGAACAGTTAATGCCACGTTGGATGAAATGCTAAATTCTGAGTGGGTTCAGTAGGGTGAGTGGAGCTGTCTGAATCCAGAAGTCTGCCCTGTCTAACAGGATACTTCCATGGTTTGAGGTGCAGCCTGGAGGTCAATTCCTTCTGGGGTTCCAGCACTCCCTTCCCCATGGGTGCTGGCATGAGACCGGCTGCGGCTGCTCTCTCCAGAGCCCACGCTGGACGAGGAGTGGCTACGGGAACGCATCAACCGGGTCATGCTGGCTGCTGGCACTGCAAGAGAGAACAAATGTGGGACTCAGATAAGGAGACAGTTCCTGGAGCCAGGACCACAGTCACTCGGGTATGTGTCACTGGGTAAGCACAGAAAGAGCTGTACCTGTCAGAAGAAAACTCACTCTTCACTGCCAAAATTAAGTCTCTGCATATCTAAAGCAAGATGCTTAAGGTCCAATTTCAAAAGGTCCAAGGTGAGCAAATGCCAGCAGTGCAACTGATCATCTGTAAGTGCAGCCATGGCCAGTGTCTGTGCAAACCAAGGCAGCTGTGGCATGGATGACCTTTTGAAAGTTAGTCTCATCACTCTAGAAAACCACAGAGCTGAAGTCATGCAACAACCAACAAAATACAAATGAAAGGTGGAAACCCATAGCACACATGGTACAATGATCAGCCCACCCATAGCAGGACATGCTGAGACAGAGCAAAGCACCCAGAGAACAATTCCACTCAGCACACAGACTGGGGCCGAGGTGTATGCATGGTTGGAGGTACCTGACTCACTGCTTAGGTGGCTGAGCTGCACATAAGGGACTGGAAACAACGTGAGACAAGGAAAGGGATGAATACAGGAAAGAGTCAATTAGTTGCGGTGTGTGACTAGTGGCTGCACTACTCCTGGGACCCCCAGCTACCTTTCCTTCCATTCCCAGCTTGTACACTGCACTGAAAGCTCCCACGATCTGTAAGAACAGCTGCTAATGAGCATCTCAGGGAGATGCCAAGCTCACCTAAAAACCCATCAGGGCCAGATCTCAATGCCTTTAGCTGAAAATCACACAGTACCTGGTGACATTAACTCCCCACTGCACAGCCCACATATGCTCAATAGAGATACTGTTTCCCTGGGGTATACTGTGTAACTCCAGATATGGGACAGAAATTCCTGTCTTTGGGATGACAGCATCAGACTCCTGCTGCAAGTCTCCTTCAAGGCCCTTACCTTCCACCTGCAGTATCAGCAGAAGTACATCCAGCTGTTTCAGCCCATGTACAGCAGGCACAGGAACAGCTGTTGGAGAACTGGTTTCTGTATTTCTAGCAGTGCCCAGCTTTTGCTTCTACCTTGTTCTCCCCAAGAGAACTGACCACACTCCACAGTGTCCCACAGTCTTACCCATAAAAGCTGGGAAAACTATTCTGGAACCAGCTACTAATTCTGGGAGGAAAAAATTGGCCTGTCCTCCTCCAGTGCTGCATGTCCTATTGACAAGAGAGCTGACTCCCAAAGTGCTGCTGAAGCCCTTGCTTTTACAACAGCACTTGCTGATTTTACTAACACCAGGAAACAAGAGACATGAACATTGAAACACTCTTGGTGGGCTGAGGGACCCTCCTCACAAAGCATCTTCCTCTGCAGGATCAAGCTCCTTTGGCCAACACTGGAAAACATGACTGTCCTACATGTTTGTGTTACCTGCAGAGCTCTGATGAAAAGGACAGGTTCTGCTAAGCCCTGATCATGAGCTGACAAAGCTGTGAGGAGACCACTGCAAGTGTCCCAGCTCTCACGGTGGCAATGCCGAGTGGTCAGCCAGTCACACAACCCCTTCCCTAACTCCAGCTTTTGAAGGCTCATCATCCGTGAAAGGGAACTCCTGGCCCCAGCAGGCAAGAAAGAGCTGCTGTAGTGCACTGAGAAGCCCTTCTCCTGATGTTCCTGAGCAGTAAAGCCCTTCTTGGAGATAAAGAAGTAAAGAAGCCCTTCTCCTCCAACTCCTGAGGAACACCAAGGGCAGGGAGCTGCGCAGCTGTTAGTCTGACATGCTCAGGTGACAATGTCATCTGCCTCCAAGCACGGGGAGGAAGCCATAGGGCAGGATATGGTGCAAAGCACAGCTCTCTGGGCTCCCTGGGTGCCTCAGAAGTCACCCAGGAACCTGTTCTGCCATTAGAGGGATTTGTTCTGGAGTATTGCTTAACCCTGGTGAGTCTGAGAGAAACAGGAACATCTGAGGAGAAAGGGAGGAGCTCTCACACCCAGACTAGCCATGGAGCTACACTGCTACCTCCCTCCCCTTTGAAGAAGGTATGGACAGATTTGCTGTTCTTGCGAACACATTTTTCTGGATTGGCACAGAGACAGACTTAAAAGGTTTTACCAACACCAGCAAACAGAAAGGAGTCACCAACACATGTCAGGGACAACACTGGTTTACTAAGGCTCGTCAGCACACTAATTGATTTTCCAGCATGGATGGATCTCCTGGCAACCACACTAGCTCAGGGGTAGGGACACAGATGCCAGTGGGCTCAGATGGACCAGAAAGCTTGAGTTCCCTTCACGACAACCCTGCTCCAAACCACAAAGTTGTGTTTGCCACTTACTGTAGCCCATTCCCTGCACAAAGTACTTGAAGGCTTCAGTCAGCTTGCCAGGCTGTGGAAACAGAGAGGGTAGCTTTAGTGCAAGCAGAACAAGGGGCTCTGCACCACCCAAATGCCATGGGAGAGCCAAGATGTGTCTTACCTGAACCACCTGGGGCAAGCCTCCGCAGTCGGCCATCTGCAGCAGGAAACAAAAGGCAGGTTGAGAGGTCCTTCCTGCCCAGGAGGACAACCCCAAACCAAGCCAGCACCACCCACCCACCAGGGCTGAGAGCACCACACTGCAGTTTCCACCACTTTCACCTCTAAAGCGAGAGCAAGGCCAACACCTTCAGGTGAAAGTGATACAGCTTCAGGGACCTGATGCTGAGGGAACCCTGTACCTTGGAGGTCATGTCACTAAGTGATCTCAGGCCACACTCCAGAAGCCCAGCACCTTCCCAGTCACCTCTCCCCCAGCCACTCCTCCCAAACCTGTCACTTTGCACTTCCATACAGCCTCTGTGTGGCACACTGCAGGGCCACAGGTGAGGGTGGGAAGGACCAGTACAAAGCTAGAAAAAAGGATGTTGCTGCAGACAGCAGGGTGGAGGCAGGGCATCTCTGATAACTCTCTCTCTATAACAGGGATATTCCCTGGCAGTTGAAGGTGGCCAGAAAGCAGGGATTGGGGGACTCCCTGACAAACTCTTCCCTCTCAGCTCTGGCTCCATGGAGGAGAGAGAGCACAGCCCTGAATGACTGTCCACAAACCTCTCAAAGCCAAATGTATGGAAAGCAAAAACCTAAGTGGAGCTGAGCAAAAGGGTGTCTTTATGCTGGCCAGAATGATTCTGGAGTGGCACTTGCCTTCAGAAGGGTAGTTTTGGTTGGGTCAAGACGTGAATTGCATTCAACCTAGAAGAAAGGAGAGAGGGACATGGTGTCACACAGAAAACTTGAAGACTCAGATGTAAATTGTGGAGTAGCTGCACCAGAAACAGTGGCTGTTTTCAGCAATGCGAGCTTCTCTGGAGCCAGGAAGGACTGAGCAAGAAAGCAGAGGTCATGTAGGAATAATAGATCCAGGGAGGAATGGCAGGTGTTCCATCTAAGGGACCTTGTGATGACAGGTCATGACTTCAACTTAAATCATCCCCTAGTTTTGGGATGCACTATAAAACCCTGGAGCATCTTCTGTGCTCTGGCAGCAAGACTGAGAGGGAAGGAGACTTCTGTGCAATGCAGCACGAGGGAGGTCGCTTAGTCCTCTGGCCAGACAAGGAGGCCATGACCACCTCGTCTCTGTAAGACTGCTGCAAAAAGGGAATACATAGGGGCTTTATAGGAAAAGCAACCTCAGCAGGGGAGGTTATCCTGGGCTGGGAACCTGGGTAGCCAGCCAGGCACACTAAGATGCAGAAGACCTTATCCCATACTCTGCTGTGGCAAGTAAGCAATGGGAATCTTCAAGGATAGTATCCTAGTAAAGTCAAAACCTGCAGACCTAATTTCAGATTTCCAGATCAAACAGACTAAGGCAACAGTCCATGGCTGGAAAATGGTCTCCATGCATGGTTCCTAGGTTCAAGTTACTGCTTCCACAGTTTTAGACAGCTGCTTTTGTTCACAACCCCCCAGGTCTCTCCACAATCCCTGTCTGACAGGGAGGAGCAACATCCACCACAACCACACAACCCTGTGCCATGCCCCGTTTATAGCTGTGCTGGGAGGAAAGTGGGTTATGGGTGTCCGCAGCGGACAACAGCTCCTAAGTGCTGCCTTCCTGATGATACAATGCTCTAAGAGAGCTCTATGTGACTCCCCACCACAAGAACTGGAGTCATACTCAGTTATTTTTAATCCCCAGGTAGCCCCAGTGTAACAGCATAACAACGGCAATTCAAGACTTCAACAGCAAGTCAAGAACCAAACTGCAGGCAGAAGCCTGGCAGAGCTCAGGGAAGGACGCACGATCCTGAACAGGGTCCTCTGCATCACCTGTTGAGCAGAGTGCTCATTCAGATTCTGCCATCCTCACCTTGGAGTTGCCCTGAGGGCCATTAAGACCCCTGAGCCTTGGCTCTCCCATGAGTGGCTGGAGGACTGAAAAAGAGCTTAGGACAAAGAGCCACTGTCTGTAACTAATTCTGAGCAAGGTGAAAGCTCTGCAGGGCTGCTAAGTGACTTGTGGGGCTAATGTCACAAGAGGAAAGAGTTCACGGATACATACCACTGCTTCCACAGCAGGTGAGTTGTCACCAACAACAAGCAAGGCAGGGCACCTGGTCAAAAGCCAAAACAGAGATGTTACTCCAAGTGCTGTGAAGGCTGAGCTCTGTGAACGAACACCTCATGAAAGGTTAACAAAAAAAGGCTCAGCAAAATCCCTGCCTGACATCATCGTGGCATTTTATTGTACCAAAACATTCCCCAGGACTTGCAGACGCACCCAGATTGTCCCCTCCATGCACACCAACTGCCACTGCTGTTGCACACATGTGCCTCTGACCCTGCCTTCTGGAGAATCTCAATGTGCTCTTAATGAGAGGACTTCCAGACACCTCTGCTCCACTGCAGCTGACATTCCTGTACCACAGCCCCCTGTACCACAGTACCTTCCACAGACACTGGGAAGACTATCCACTGTCTTGGATAGTCTTCCCAGTGTCTGGGCTTAGTGCAGTTCTTGCTCAGAAGCAACATCTTTTCTGCTGAAGAGACTGCACAGTCAGCAACTGAAATAGGCTGATTCAGACAACTTACTTGAGTGTTTTTGCAATCATTTCATTGACTCCAACAACTGGTCTCTCAATTTCCAGGTCTTTACGACTGAAAGACAAAACAGAACGATTCTCCATTAAATCTGCAGAAGAAATTGTTATCATGGGGGCACACAAAATCCAACCATGAGTGCTGGCTCCAGCATTCAGGCAACTCCGTGTGTCACACCCTGAGCAGGAGCCCCAGCAGTCATCCCCAGAAAACAAGATCCATCCCCTCGTGCATTGCTGTGTGCCCAGAGATGAGCTACTGAGGTGTGACAGGGTCTGAGACACAAGGGCTAGGCTTGGATCAGGGCAACAGTTGAAGACTAGGCTTAGGACAAAGGTTCCCCTGATAAAGTACCCAATAGGATAATACATATGGAAGCAAATCTACTGAGCAGGGAAGCCATGGGAGCTGTCTGTCAGGCAAAAAGATATCCTATACCTGTTGTATGAGGTGAGGAACAGCTGAAGGTTATCTTGGTTAATGTCCTGTGCAATATGAAGCCTGTATGTTTGGATCAAATCTAGATTTGCCTGCAGTTCCTCCTGTATAAAAGCAGAAGAATTGAAAAACAGGAAACATACTTTTCACAAGTAAAGAAGCAATAGTCATAAAAATGCCAAAGCATTAAAGCGCGTCCATACACGTCATTCCCTGTGAACAGTGACACAGAGGGCAGCGACTGCAGACTGCATAAGGATCCCAGAGACATGAGGTGTTTTATGTGATGTGCTGGTAACATGCCATGCTTTGGTAACGTGACTACACTTTTACAACTGTCAATGCACAAACTGCTGCAAGAGTACAGGTATCCTGAGATGGGATAAGTTAACTCCCAAGCCTCAGTAATGCTTACACAGATACAAATCACTCTGTGTTTGGCAGGTCTTCCACTTATGCTTAATGTTTAAGAAGCAAAGTACATAATAATACTAATAAACATAATAAAGTAAAAAAATACGTAAGCTTACGTAAGCTGTAAGACTGTGACAAAAGGAAAGTTCAATTCCAGCACCCAGTTCTAAGAAGAAACTACATTCTGAGAGAGCCAGAGAGAGCAGGGAATGCAAGGCAGCACTACATACAATGAAGGGGCTTGACAGTGGGAAGAGAACAAGATGTGCACAGGAGGAAGCGGTGCTGAGAAGGAAGCATTCCTTTCAGTGATGATGTGTTGTTGCAAGAAGACTCCAGGTCAGGGACTCATCTGCTGTGTGGCATATGCAGTGTGAACGAGGCACTATCCCTGTCATTGCCCAGTAAGCTTGCTGGTTGAGAGACAGCTAATCCCAAACAGAAGGCATTGCTCCATCCAAAGTTTTCAGGAGGGGCTGGTTTGCCTCTGCTGAAACTGAAGGGTAGGATGAAGAGCAGAACGCAGCAGTTTAATTTGGACAGACACAAGATCCCACTGCCAGCTCCCAGCTGACCTGTGCTCTAACCACAGTCCAAAGACTTCCATGCTGGCTACAGAGAACTGGCTGCCACTTGTTTCTGTGGACAGTGTCCTGGGCACCACAAAGGAGTTCTTTCACTAGTGCATGGCCTGGAGACAGTTAGGGCAAGAGTGAGGATGTGCATGCCCCCCCAGCATGCCAACCCCGATGAGAGCTTGACACACAGAGAAAATGGTAGTACCTGTGGTAACCCTTATCTGATGGACCAGAACTACTTGGAGCAGACACATACAGAAGTTATAGCTCCATTTATACTTGTACAGGCAACATTAGCATCTGCTGGGTACTTACATGGCCAAAATGATGAGCCAAGACAATATCCACTATATTGGTTGTCCAGCCTGAAAACTGAAGAGTGACCATGAATGAGGAGGAGAGTAACAGGAAAATGCAGTTTCATCACACATTGTTTCGTCACACAGCTACTCAGAGTAAAGAAAACGATGAAGAAACTATTCAAATTATATAAGAAGCAAATGTCTGAAGCTTGGGATGGACATGCAAAGCTTCAAAGAAACCGTGTATACACAACACAACTCTCCAAAAAACTTGAAACCTTAGAGAACTTCAAGGGACCAGAATAAGAGAATAATTAAGAGATCCATTCAATATCAATCAAATGAAGCCTGCAAGCAGAAGTACTAAATCAGAGGCAAGCTGAGTGATCCAAGCAGTTTATCTGCATTTCTCATTCACATGATCACACCCACCCCTGCTCCTATGGCAGAGGCCATACTATACCCAGACTAAGAACACAGCAGGGACAGAAATGAAATTGTAAAATTTTTGCCAGAAATGGAAAAATTCCTGTATTCTGTCGAGTTTTTTTACTCTACATACTGTTCATTAGGTGCTGTGGACAGCACATGTGTGGGAAAGCAGAATCTCACCTTGGACGCTGCCCAGTCAATCCATCCCTTTGCACATGGATCAACATTAATGAGAACAAGTCCCTCCACCAGATCAGGGTGGCTGAGCTGTGGGGAGAGAACAGAGGCACACTCAGAAGGATGAATTCAGCCCACACAGTGGTCAACAGCTGGTGCAGCAGCTGGAAAGCTTCTTGCAAAAGGTGCAAGACAAAGTAAAATGCAGACAAAGCAGGGAGCTCCTGTGTGCCAGGCAGCCAGTGGCTCCCAGCAAGACCAGACTCGACTCAGTTGTGGCACTGAGGTGCTCACAGCACCTGTAGCCTCAGCAGTGCCTTATGGTGACCTGTGTACCTGGCACAGCTGCAGGTCCTGCTCAGGCCCTGTGTGTTACAGGGCTGGGAGCAGCAACCTTCTCTGCTCCAATCCAGTACTTGTGAGGAACCTGAATAAGCTCCTGTGCCTGTAGAGCACCTCCTTCTCCTCAAGGAAGAGGCAGTCTTCCCAGTGGAGATGGGGCAAATGGCAGGGGAGTTAGTGCTGAGGCCTCCAAGCCCCTGCAGTATGGAAAGCTTGAACTACATGGGCACCCTCTCCCCAGGCAGCACCCCTACTGCCCCCCTGCCTGCAGACACCTCTTCCCCTGCTCCATCCAGCAACCCAAAACCCTCCAGGGTACCTTGGGCTGTACCTGGGCAGCATGGGTATGAAGCACTTATGAGAACTGCTTGCAAACACAAACTCAGAAATCAGAGGCAACCAGCCTCTGCTGAGTTCTGGTCTCACTTCAAGGCAGCTCTCCTGCTCTACTGCACTGATGTGAAGGAGAAGGAAACACCTCTGTCCTCAGGAAACTGTCTGCAGCCCAGGAACTGTGGCAAGGGCCTTGTGGCACTTCACTGAGGACTAAGGCTGATTTGCACAAACACCTCTTTAGCAAGGCTGAAAACTACCCAAGATACAGAAGGCAAGAAACACCAGTGTCTCACACTGCTCTGGCTCAATCCTGACTGTAGGGAATGGGAAACAGAGAACTTTGTGTAAGGAGGGGCAGCTGCCCAGCACAGTGGCTTGAAGAAATGATAGTGGCTTAAATAACTGGCAACACTCTGCACTCAACAACCTGAAGCAAATTTTACTGAAAATGTCAGATTTCTGGGGGTTTTTAACACTAACTCTGAAAGACTCAGGCAAATTCCTGGGCTGCTAAATGATACCCACTGATTTCACATGAAATCTATGTTTACATGAACACTACACTAGAGAGAAATGTGTAAGTAGGTACAGAAAATAGAGGCAGCTTTCTTGTGTAAGGGTGGAGCAAAATCTTCTTTCCAGTGACAAAGCACATTCCTCAACACCGGTTTGCAATACATCACCACATCCCTTCTTGTGCCACAAACAGTGGACACAGTACACAGTAATGCAGTCAGTCTCTGTGAAGACTCAAGACTGGCTATTCCTAGCACTCAGGATGGGCTCTGCTGACTCAAAGGCATCACATTACAATCCTTCCATGCCTGGCACAGCTTTAGAGTAACCCTGACTGCTCCAACATAACCATCTGGATGGAGGGAGCTCTCCCATGGCTCTCTGCAGCCCTGCTGTAATTACTGAATGTTACTTTGCCCGTGCCCCCACACAGTCAATCTGATCAACGATGACCACAGCTCACATGAGTCACAAGCAGTGAAGAGATACTTACTGCACATCTGCTGAGGATGTAAGCGCCAGCTCCTAGACCAATCCCAATGAAGCTTCTCAGGCTGAAATATAGGCATTTCACAATCAGCACAACTAACTTAGCTCAGCTGAAGCATCCCTAGAGGCAAAGCCTTTCCCCTCTGCATCCAGCTGTGCACTTATGGTTTGTTTTCAAAACAATGCAGCAATGATGCAGCAGCCATAAATTGCCTCATGTAGCAGGACAGTGTCCCCAGCACAGAACTAGACAAGGTCACACTGGTTGGGAGATGCTTGTGTCTCTTGGGACACCTCAGTGAGCATATCAGTCACGGCAAGCAGAGACAGAAGTACATGCTGGAATAGTGGTATACAGCTGGCTCACCCCATTTCCTTTCAGAGACTTACTTCAGGTGTGTCAGAACAGCAGGTAACATTTCAGCCAGTTCATCCATACTGGGATACTGGTACCTGAAAAGCAAGAGAGCACCTCCAAATACAGCCTGACAGAGGCAGAGGCTACCTTTTAGTTCCACTCAAGGTAGGAGAGACAAAGAACATCTGGCAGACGTGCACAGGTTATTAATGTGCAACAGTACTGTATGTTTCAGCTGACTGTGTGGATCCCACCCTTCAGAGCAAGACTAATACAGAGCTGTGGTCTTTTGGGCAGTCAGACTTCTGTGGCAAGATGAACAGATGAAATGCCAGCTCGATTGCAGTGTGCTGGGTTCATGTTCAAGTCAGAAAGGTGGTACCAGACTCAGCACTAGTGAGGGCTTTACCTATGCCTTAGTAATTGGAGAGTTCCCTGAATGTCCCTTGGGAACATTCAGGGAACAAGCTTCCTCATCTTGCCATTTCCTCTGTTGCTGACACCTGCTTACCAGTACACTGAGCCTGGCAGTCTCAGCTGGCTTAAACTGGGTGCTACCTCAGTCCAGACTGAACAACATGGGTCTCTGCTCTTACCCAGATGGGAATGGGGGGGCTCCTTCCTGTTGGCCTGGTGCATCCACATGGCACACAGCAAAATGATGGGTGATCTCTTGCATGTCTTCGAAGTTAAAGAATGCATTAAAACAGGATTTGTCTGCAACAACAACAAAAAGAAATTAGACACTTCAAGTTTTATTGCAAGCCACCCTCCAAAGACCACGGCACACACCTGCAGGACTCAAGTCCCACTGAGCCCATAGGGCAGTGGGTGCTGGATGGTGTATGTGCTGTGCCTCAAAACTGCAATGCAGTAGTGAGTCTCAGCAATGGAACTGCCATGACTGGAGGGCAGGCAGACAAACAACAGTCAGCTGGCAGTGCCCCGGAAAGCAGGGCCTTGCAGCACCTGGGTACTCAAAGCACTCACAGAGGAGCACCTGTGTGAACATAACAGTACATTTTGGGTGGGAAGAGACGTCAAGAGAGCAACTGAGCCCACCAGAACATTACACTACTGCTGCAGCCATGTAGAAGGGACTTGTTCACCTGCCAGTACCCAAGGAATGGATGCCCTATCATACAGTGCAGCAAGTCAGCTAGAGCACTACGGTGTGTTGGGTGGACCTATTTCCACCTTTCCATCTTGGCCCTAACTTTCAAGGGCTGTTGGAAAGGACAGAGGTATGCCACGTGCTCTCTCTCCTGCAAACCTTTATCTTTTCACCTCATGTCAGCTCCATGCCAGGTCTACTACTCCCCACGCTCAAAAGCAAATACCACAAATAATCACTTTTTCAGGGTCCTGGCAATGCAAGGGCTTACGGTTGAGGCCAATGTCATGGTATGTGAGGATGACAGGTCTGTTCCCCTTGGGTGTGCCCCGCATGGTGACATGAACCACTCCGAAAGCTGTCTCAATGTCATGTTCCTGCAGAGAGAGAAGAAGGAGCCCCAGTGTTACATGTGCTACCTGCACAGTGAACCCTAACTGAGGGACAGCAGCAAGGGCCTCATTCCCACTTTAACACTGCTCTTCTACCCACAGTACAGCTCTTGAAATCACAGAATGGTTTGAGTTGGAAGGGACCTTGAACACCATCTCATTCCAGCCCCTGGCCACATGCAGGGATACTTTCCACTATATCAGGTTGCTCCAAGACCCATCCAACCTAGCCAATTCACAACCCTGTCAAACCTCTGTATCCAATCTCTGTGTCCAACCACTGCCCAAAGCAGCTTGCTTTTATACAGATGTGCCAACAGTCTGGGGCTGCATCTTCCCATGATCAAGATCTCTGGGATAACTATGGACTTTTGAAAAGCTGTGGAGATGTCAGGAAAGCTGGGAACACAACATCACCTGCAGGTCCCTTCTCTCATCTACAGAAATCAATGGAGAGACATGCTCTTACAGAAACTGTAAAAAGCACCAATTATTTTCTTGATATTAAGAAAGAATCTGCTTAGGAAAAAGCCTCATGGTTTAGCTTGAATATGGGACATTACAATCTCAGAAATATGTTTTACTAGCTTACATAAAGTATATGAAATATTTTTTTTTAAACAGTAATTTCAAACGGCCTGAAAGTCATTAAATCAAATAGAGGACTGGTGAGAGCACCTGGCTTGTAGAACACCAGAAATCCACCTCACCCCACTTTATGGGCATTTTGAGGGCTGGCTGTGGGGCAGACTGATTTAGTTCTTGCAGTGCAAGACCCTCCTTCCCCCAGCTATGCTTCTTTTCAAGGGCTCCAAAGCCTCTCTCTCCCCTTGCCCCAGGAGTGTGGCAACAGTAGGATGTTGGCCCAGCCAAATCACATGAGGTAGCCTGGAACCTTCTTGAGCTTGTCTTTGAAGGATGACAAGACACCCGTGGCTGTCCTTGTCCTCAGAATGGGGCTGGGTTTGGTCTGCATGCAGCTGTTGCATTGTGCATGTGTAGAAGCCAGAGTATTTATCTACAAAACAGCAGAGACCCATCTGCAGATGACATTACCTTACCTGAGGCTCACCTGGCTCCCTTTTCCTTAGGAGGGGACTGGGGGTAGGAAAGGACTTGACTGTATGCGCAAAGCGAGCGTGTGTCCATGTGGCAGGAATTCCTGCCCTCACAGCAAGGCTGCACAAGGCAGCTCAGGGTGCAGTCTCTGCTTTGTCAGCCTCCAGCAAACCTCCAGGCTCTGCCCCTTGCCCATGTGTCAGCTCTCAGGGCTGCTCTGCTGAGCTGGGCAAAGCTCTGTCCTGTACTACTGAAGGATGTGCTGTGCAGCCACAGCACTGGACTCCTGTTTAGTGCTCTCCAAGCCTGCAGGTGTAAATGAGTCCTTTAAATAAAGTGGCCACTTTTGCAGAAGGTGACTGGTAGTGCAGGTGGCTGGAAGGGTGAAACACAGCAAACTCAATGGACAGCGCAGCAAGTGCTTAAGTTTTTTTTTTTTTTTTTTTTTTTTTTTTTTTTTTTTGTTAATCTTGCTTTGTTAGACTTCTAACTCCGGTCAGTGAGTTAAGAAGCTCACAGAGAGGTCTGGCAAATGCTGGTTCTGGCTCAGAGCCCAAGGGGAGTGTATGGGGTGGCAAAAGGAATAACCCTGCCCTGAGCACAAGATCAATTAAACTGACTCACGGCTCATGAAGGGGGGACACCTGCATGGGATGAGTGAGGGTCTATAGGCAGGAGCAAAAGGTCAACTATCAAACTGAAGCACAAACACTAAACTGAGGGAACAATGAGAAAAGCACAAAAAGCAACAAAAGAGCTGATGATATTGAAATATGTCTCCAACATAATCTGTCCTGTAATTACATTTGAACTTACTGCTACGGTCACATATGCTTTTACTACGTAAGCTACAAGACAAGGTTCTAGAAATAGGAACATCTACTTCCCTTCAGAGCCTCTATCCAAGCATCTCACTGTGGTTCACACTGCAGCATCCTCCATTTCTGTTTTCCAAACCTGAGCTTGGGTCTCAGCTCTCAAGTGGGGAAGGAAAAGTTTCCTTGAGCTAATAATCAATTCTTGGTCTCCTGCTTACTTTGACTTTGCAGACTGTGTAAACTGCGATTTGGGGGAAAAAGGACTACCCTGCTACTCCTTCAGTTAACATTAGTGACTCAAATACAGGGAATGTATACTTGTTGGAGGTTAGGTGGGATTTTTTTTTTTTGGTGGGTTTTTGTTTGTTTGTTGGTTTTTTTGTTTTTTTTTTTGGTTGGTGGGTTTTTTTTTCTCTCGGGGAATTTTCTCCCATCTGTTGCCTAAGAGATGATAACAACCGGTACTTAAGAGAGACAAAAGAAGTGATCAAGTTGTGGAGAAGGGGTGCAGCCGTCTATTTTCTTAGCTGGGGGCTTTTCTCTTGGGAAGGGCAGAGATACTTCGACATTTTTGTCTGGGGGCAGAGGGGCTGGGCTCAGCTCCTCACTCGCTCTCGGGATCGGAGGGGAACGGTCGAGTCGCTGCCACCGCGGAGTCCAGCCCGGCACTACTTCCTTACCGTGGGTAAGGAAGAAGTACTTCTAGTAATTACTCTGCTCGTATGAGCAGCTGGTGAACTGGAACATAATTAACTCCTGATCTGACTGGAGAGGACCCTCACCATCTACTCGGGTGCCTCAGGGGAAAAACCCGGGGCCCCCGAACCCTTCCCACCCTTCCCCCCTCCCAGAGGAAGCGTCTCCCTGGCTGTGTGCGGCACACTGAGTGTGTGCTGCTTGCAGAAATCCGGCTGCCGCTGCCCAGCCCCGCTGCTTGCTGCCGCTGCCTGGGGCTTTTTCACTACAGTCTAACCCCGCATCTGCCCGACCCCCGCGGCTCCTGCTAAGGCTGTGGAATCTTCTCTTACATTTTATTTGTCACCCCGGGCGTGCCTGCCCACCTCTGCCGTTCCAGCCTGCTGCTCAGAGGTTCCTGCTGCAGTCCATTCAGCTTCCCGAGTGTCACCGGGACCGGCTGCTTCCCGTGCGTTTCCAAAGGAAGCCCCTTTGCCATCCCTCCCGCCATCACCGTGTGGAGAGAGGCGGCCGCGCTCGCGCCACAGCGCCCCCTGCAGCCGCGGGGGACTCATCGCCCCCGCCCTGCCCGGCCGGGAGCCAGCAGCGCCCCTGCCGGCCGTGCCCGGAACTGCACCGCAGGGGAAGGTGCCTGCAGCCGGGAGGAGGCTGGGACTGGGTCTCTGCTTCTGGTTGGTGTTGCTGCCGGGGCTGCTGTTTGTTTGCCTTGTTATACACACACACCCGTAAAGAACTGCTGTTCCTTCTCCCATATCTTTGCCTGAAAGCCCCGTAATTTCAAAGTTAAAATAATTTGGAGGGAAGGGGGTCATATTCGCCATTCCAAGGGAGGTTCCTGTCTTCTTTGGCAGACACCTGTCCTTCAAACCAGGACAACACTGAACATGGCAGCAGCATAAGGAATTCCATCTTTAACAAATCTCAGTAAACAGCACTTGAAAAACATAACATGTTAAATCTGCAAACTTGTCACTGCCCTGTACATTATCAATGCCTCAGACTGGGAGCGTTTAAGGCTACTTCTTATTTCTCCTGCTAATTCCCCGGCAAGGTGGAAATCCTCTAATCCTCTTCTTGGGAAGCAGCTACTGTGCTCTGCTCTGAGTACAATGTATTACCTTTTAAAGCGTTTTTCCAAGACTTTCTCCTTTCTACAAAGGGACCAGCAGCTACTACAACTAGATAAGGGTTTCTACCTTTACTTTTGTAACTGCACATCGGCTATCAATGCTGATCTCTTTTTCAAGATTATCTGGAGAAATAAGACTGAGTTTTACCCCCAGCTTCCCTACCGGTAATTCTATGTCAGTTTTTCCAGCAAACTTTATTTCCTCTGAAACTTTCCCAGGAGTTTTAGGGCTTTTATCTCAATCTCTCATTGCAAAGGACAAAATCATTTTCAGATGCCACATGATTAGAGCTCACATGACTCCCCATCACCTGTTTGTCTCCACAACAGCCCCTCTATGTATCAAAGCCACAGGACAGCACCAGATAGAGGCTTAAAACAGAGCTTAGGTATTACGTTTCAGTTGACAACAACAGTCTACACTTATACAACTGCTACCTTGAACTGCCCCCCCCCCTCCCCAAGTTACTATTTAGTTGCATTATTACTGGCTTATTACTGGCTCAAATGCGGAGCAGAATCACCCACTTACAGTGGGTACCAGAGCACTCAGAGAGAGAACAGGAACTTTGCAGGCTGCACCCTCTGTCCTTCACAAACACACTTTCTTCATGTACTTCTTGTAGACATCTTTCACAGCTGCCTAGTGAGATGTCCTGCCTGTGTCACACTGCATCAATGCTTCCGTAACTGCTGCCTAGTTCCAAAACACCATTCTGGCATGTTCTCTCCTAGTATTTGCCCTTTGCTTGTGTAGAAGTGTTGTGTTGGAAAGTAACAGACACTTCCAGACTCTGGCACACTTGGTTTCTTTCTTCTCTTTGCTCAGGCCAGCTATGACACATTACATCAGTGTAGTTTGAAAAGAGATTCAAGGGTTGTTACCTTGCAGGTGTCTAATTCCAGCTAAGGTCTGAACGCTTACCTGGTCTAGTGCAGGGAAGCAGTGATACCAGAAGGCAGGTGGAAAATATGTGGCCAGGAGAAAGCCAGACTTTTATAAACCTGCAGTCTTCAAAATAAGGGAGATGAACGCAAGAGAAGCTCATGATCCACAGGTTGTGTTTTGAAGAGCTGGATAAAATTCAATTTTCACTTAGGGACTGCAAACTTTATCAGAAGTTTTTCTGAAGATATTTTTATTTTTTGCCTTTATTTGTATAGTAGGTAAAAATAAACAGCAGCTGCAGCCCACCTGCTGCAAATAGGAGGTGGGCAGCAGAGGCAGCACAGCTTCCAGAGCCAGCTCTCAGCAGCTGCGGGCACAGCCTGTGCCACACCTGCTGCTGGGACACAGCGCTGAGGCTGTGCATCAGGGCAAGCAGCTGTCATCAATCCACTCAGCACAGCTGGGGACCAGAGCTTCAAACACCAGCAGTGCCTGGAGGTTGAGAATGAGAAGAGCAAGGATGGGAGGAGGAACAGAAGGCATGGAGACCAGCTGCAGCTCTAGCCTGCTGGGCTGACTTCAGGAGCCAGTGCTTGAGGAAAGGGAAAAAGTGATACAAGTTCTCAAACATTTGCATCTTGTAACAGTTTCCTATAACTTTCCCAACTTCCAGCAATCTGTAGGTCAAATGATACTTCCTGAACTGGAGGTGTGGTCTTCAGCCTTCTGAAGATGGGGCTGCAACCCCCAAACACTTGTGCCTTTGGTACCTCTCTCCCCCTGGGACCAGAGCTGAACCTTATTAATGTGTGGGGTAAAGAAACACATGTTGTATCTGCTGATCTTGCATGAGATCTCCTGGCCCTTGGTTTGGAAGCTGGGGAGCAACTGACCCCATTTCCATACTCCCCAGAAGTGACACCCTAACGGCTTGTGACCCTCACATGCCCCTTTCTGGGCTGATGTGCTTGGGACTATCCAGCCAGTCCTGTACAGCAGCTGACCCTGACCATACTGCTGTCCTCCAGAACTGCCCCAGGGAGATCCATCCTTGCTGAGCCAAGGGGCCTGGCAGGATGTCAAAAGCATGCAGGCACATGCTGTGGATGCACGAAGCAGCACAATGGGGTTGCTTTGTTCTGTGTTCCTGATAAAGATGGATTGACTTACTTTGCTGAAAGCCACAAGCCCTGTGCTGACATTGTCATTCATCCCTTGCAATGTTAAGGTCTTATGTCTCTGGGTTATCATCAGCCCTGAGCCCATGCTTTTGTTTTCCACTCTAGGAAGGTTTGACTCAATGTGTAGCACACTTCGTTTACCCAAAGGCAGATAAGTTTTGTCACTGCACTCTCCATCACTTTTTCCATACCACTAAAGAGTGTATTTAAGTAGCACAGGTCCCAGTATAGATCTCTAGAGCACTCCTGAAGTGATCTCGACTGTGAAAACAAAGGCTGGGATTTTTTAATCAGTATTTCATCCATCAGTGGACTTCTCTGACTGCATGGTCTCCTAAGTCCCTTAAGAGATATGTCTTAAGACTCCTTTTAGTCCTGTCTCTTGAAAATCCAAGTAGGCTGCATTAACTGAATTCTCTTTATTTATATCACTACTGACTCTTGAAGAATTCCAGCAGCTCTATACTCTGCTAACTTTATCAGTCTGTCTGGTAGAGCTGGTCAGTGAATTCCCAGAATTCCTCTGAATTCTGATCTGTCTTATAAAATGCCTGACACTGGGCACCATGGAAGCTTCAAGAGAGGAGCATAACCTCTCACTTAACACCTCAACTGTTTAATCTTTAAACTTATTTAAAACCCCTGGGTTGATACTTCCAGTTCTGGCAACCTGCTACAAATACATAAATAATATTTTTGTAGAGCCTCTGCAGCAGGCACTGTGGATTTAGGCAGGGTCTGCGCTGACTCCCCACAAAGAACATTCCAGCACAGTACTCTCTGTGAGCTGCTCTGTGCCAAGCCTGCATGCAGCAGGCTTAAAATAAAATAATAAAAATTATGTTTAGTTTTTCTGCTATGACTAGCCCTAAGCCTTCCTTCCAGGTTCCATTTTGACAGAACTGAAACAGGACAGTTAGTTTTTTTCCCCTTTGCAAATCATCTCTCAAAACCCCCTCTGCCTGCTTTGTTCTGTTCATATATTTAATCTGCTAGAGTTTATAACCTTTTCCATTTTCTCTAGCTTTTTAGAAAATGCTTTGTTTACAATAGCCTCCCTGCCCTTCTGTTAGTCTGCTGGCTTTCTGGCACCACTCCTCGTCTCTGCTGTGATGGATGGTGGACACTTGCTCTCTGCTCAGTTTATATTCAACAATCTCCTCTATTTCTGTGCAGGCTTTGTTCTTTTGAACTTTGAGTGCAAAACTAGTGAAGTTTCTATGGTTTGCTGGTTAGTTTTTTTCCTTTTCCCCAAGGATGTTGATCTGGAATACATTATGGTTCCCATCACAGAACAGCTCTTGGAAGGCACGGAATACATTTCTCTGCCCTCAGAATCATGTCAATGATGGCTTCTCGCACTCTGGGACTCCTTAACCTGCTGCTCCACAGAAGTGTGTGGCTAAAATGCAGTGTTGTTACCATGTAATAGACGCAGCTTAGACTGGCTGACTTGATGATGAAGTACCACTGGAAAGAGTCCTTCTCCTGTCCCTCTGCCCTGCCCCATGTCCAGTGAGCTGATGGTCTTACAGAAATCTGTAAGCAGGAGTGCAGGGTTGGGTTCACTGTCCTGTGAGTTTTGCTATAATCTCTATGGTGCCAGCTCCTGAGAATCTCTGCTCTTGATCAAAGAGCCCTACACTTCAGAAGTGTGTATGAACCATAGTGGCTCAGATACTGGAAGGTGATACAACACAATCCAACAGAAGCTTTAAAATATCTGAGATCAAACTCAAACAAGAACTGCTGGAAGGCATTCCTTGCTGGGCATTTGCAGAAGATCAGACAAGGCTGGGACATTACTCTATTTGCCCTTAACATTTCTGAATGCTTCTCAAAGTAAAGAGGAAAACCCACACCCAACTATGACCGCCAAAGCCTAAATCTACTGTGGGACTGATTATAGAAAGAAGTAGGCACATGGCCAAAGGTTCAAATGTAGGAACCATTTCTGACTGCCACCCTCTGCCTTTGGCCAGAGGGGGAAACAATGTCAGTGTCACTGACAAGGTGCCACCTGTTAAAGAATCCATTCAGCACCAGTAGCTTCAGATGCAGCTGCAGTGAAACTGCAGGTTGAACTCTGGAGGGGCAGGAGCCTAAGCTCACAGCAAGAGGCCATGAACTGAAGACCTTTTGCAGAAAAGGGCCTGAGGACCTGAGGCCCAGAGAAAGGACCCAGACTCAGAGACACTGCAGCAGCTGAGGACCCTCAGACCTCCCCTGCACTCTGAGGGGATAAAAACTGAGGGGCTCCTCTTTGGAGGCACCAACTCGAGCTCTTATTTTGTTGCTTTGCTGTTTAGTTGTTGCACCATGATTAAATTATCTTAGGGATCTGGATGTCTGTGACTCTGCTGTGGAAAACCTGGGGTAGAGCCAGTAAGAAACCTGCTGTGACTGAGTGTGGGATGTGAGCTGCCAGGGACTTGGTCTCAGTTCAGATGGTGTGAGAGTGACTGCCAGAGTCACCTTGGGAGGGTTGGACAGGGAAGTTTCCTTAACACCACGAAAAATTTCCCATATTGAGAAAAAACATTCTGAGTGGAGTGAGGCATCCAATGGCAGCTCCAGAGGTGCTAATGCCTTAAGCTCCAGAAACTCACAAGCAGCAGAGGTAACAGTCCAAATTCCAGGCATGCTCCCACACACCCAGGTCACAGTCTGATCCAGTACTTAAGTTCTAAAAGTTATTAAAGGCTGAAAAAACCATTTGTTTCACAGTGGGAATGATTAATGACTAGAATTCATATTAACAGTACTTTTCATGACTAATTTATTAAGCTTCTTTTTTGGCATTACCAGATGAGTTTTACTCCCAATGTGAAGCTGCTCAAAGTTCAAAATTAATTCCTTAGAAAAACTGGAAATCTATTTAATTTGGAGACTGGCAATAAAAACCTCACCTGTGAAATCCCTTCAAATTTATTTTTTTTAACATGAAAACCTGGGAGAACACAGAGCAGCAAGGTGTCTGTTACTTGCGCTCTGCTCAAGCCTGCTTAATGTCTGTACTAGCATAGGGCTAGAAACATCCCAAAAAACCTTTCAACTTAAGGACATTCAGTTCCTGGTTCACTTAAGGCAAAGAAAACTGCTTCTGCTGCTTTACTGTAAGGTGGAGAAGATGCAGATTATTCAGGGCAGGCTTTTCCCTTTTTTTCTGTGGCTGCAGCTATTTACTTTACGTCATCTTTGCCAGTCTTGGCAAAGGTGAAAAACAACCACACCGTGCTCCTGAGGCAGCCTATGCTAACTACAGAGAGATTAAAGCAGAGACCCTGTTGTCTTGCTCTCAGCAACAGCTGCCCTCAAATTACTACATTTGAGTAGTAATTACTCAAAAAACACATTACTAAAACAATACCATAAACTATGACTGTAAGATAAGAAAAAAATATTTTAAGACTGTAAAACATCACCACCTGATAACTCTTCCCATTATAATACTGCCAACCTTAAAGCAGCTGGCAGCTGGGAGCTTCCCAGCTCCTTCTCAGTGCAAAATTATTTTGCAAATAGTAGAGTTGAAGGAGATGGCTGCATGGGAAGCAAATCAAAATCAGATTTAAAACAACATCTTGAAGTAAATTATTAATTCCCATATTAACTCCATATTTCCATATTATTTAATTAATAATTAAATAAATTATTAATTCCACAGAGCAGAAATTTATTAATAGAAAACACACAGTATGATCTATACAGGCAAGCAATGGTTTCTGGTACTCTGTGTAATTGGATCAAGTCTTAAATAAGAGAAATTCTGGGTGAGAATTGAGAGCAGCAGAAGAATGAGATATGCAATCTGCTTACACAAACTCAAAAGCAACAGGAGACAGAGTTCTAAGCACCTGTTCCAAAGGCAGGTGATGGTCAAGGATGGACCCAGTGTGTCTCTGTGACCCTTGCTTATGCTCAGTGTCAGCCAGCAAGAACTGGAAAGTCACTTCCAAACACAGATCCTGCCAGAGAACAGACACTGGCTCTGCAGCCAAAGGAACTCAGTCAAGTGAGCATGACTGACAGGATGGGTTTGTGCTCCCAAAGCAGAAATCATGAACTCCTACAACCGGACAATGCTGAGACCAGTAAGCAATTCACGACAACATGTCTGAGATGTAGAAAGGTGCACTTGTCTATCTCCTGCCCTGCCCATGTGTTACAAGAAGCAGTTAAAACCACAACTTTCTTGCACTTCAGTTAAGTATCCAGTGTCATGAGCAAGGTACCCAGCACAGACTGAGGAACACGTGGTGCTTCTTACTCCTGCTCTGAGAGTAGATCCCCTCTTTCCCACCTAAGGCAGGAAACTGGACCTGCCTAGATCTGTAATAGTTCAGGGTGAATTAAACCATGGCAGCTGAGCTCTGCTCTGCCCAAGGCTGGCAGGGGGGCACTCCGCACTGTTGTTTTGAGACAGCAGAGTGTGAGACTGCAGCCTTCACATGGGCTGCAAACAGAACAGAGAACCTCTGGCTCTCTCCCATCCCCTAGGCAGTGGACTGAAGGTGCCACCACCTGCAGACACACAGCCTCTGTAAACCTGAGGCCCACACAAGGAAGATCTGAATGCACTAATACACAGGTGAGCCTGAAATAGTTTGTGTGACTGCTAGACTCCAGATCACCTTAACTCCTCAAGGAACCTGGCAGGTAAGCCAAGGGCCATGTTTCTAGCCAAGGACAGTCCTCCAACTAATATGATGTCCCAAACTGCATTTCAGAACCTTGCTGAAGACAATGAACATCTTAAAATCTCTTGAAGAAGAGAATGCAGGGCTGTGTTCTGTATCTCCAAACTTTCCACATCCCTAGGAACTAGAACTGCATTGAATTAAACCTGGTAGTACCATTACTCATTAATTGCTGTGAAATACCATTAATGGATATTGCATAATGGATGAAAACGGCTCAACCTAAAGCACATTTATTTGCTTTGCTCTAAAAACTCACTCACAAGAACATAAAAAAGTACAAGAACTTCAAGTATTACAAATGCCTAATCACCCCCTTGGCACTCTGTTCTCACAGAATACAGAAAGCAAAATTAATGTTTAAGTAAACCCCAGGGAAGGACTGTGCACATACATTTAGAAATAAGAGTCATGTTTCGGTCCAAGTCCAGCTAGCTAAAACTTTCCAGAACTCAACACTGCAGTTTTACATAAAAGTGAGCTTTTAGATAGAGAAAAAGTGAGCTTTTAGATAGAAAACCAGAAGGGAGGAATCACAGGAAAAACTTCCCAAGAAACATAAATAATGCAAAAAGGAGGCCAAAATAAAATTCTGTTTTAATAATTGTTATCTTTACAATGTTTTTTGCTGTGATGTCCGAAGTCAAAACCAGCACTTTAGTGGTGATGCTAGTTTCAATAAGATTAGGAGCAGCATTAATCTAGCAGGTATTAAATAGACTTGCTTTCTAGATCAAAACATTTTATGTGTTCTAATTAATTTCACTCTAGGACTTAAAGAAAAAAATACGTTGTACAAATCAGATGAACAATGGTCCTCAATATCCCAGACAAAATACTTCAATAGGGCTGAGAACAGCTCCCATTATTCACACAGAGAGCAAATCCTTCCTCAAAAGTGCTAATGTTCTATCTTATTTCAGCACAGTAAACAGAAGATGCCTTAAAACAACTTATATTCAATGCCACTGGGTAGCACTCACAAGCTGTCTTAAATAAAAAATAAACACAGTTTCAAAAAATGAGCAGTTTCAATTCAACCTCTCCAACATCAGGAAATGCACACAATGGAATATGTTAATAACCTCTCAGCAGCACATTCTCTCTGACAGCAGAGCAGGTAAAAATAAAGCAAATAGACTATGCAAGGATAAGCAAACTTAAAAATGAAGATTAAAAAAGCTTCAAACTACTTTTAAGTTTACGTACTTGCAAAAGAACTTCTCCAAAACTGAATCAGTACAAACATGGGCTTATTGGAAAGTGACACTTTCAGTAAAAGTAAATGGCAAAAATTTCCTTATTGAGGTCTGACATTAAGTCTGCAAACATTGTGCTGTGTTTTACTCTGGGCACAAGCAACTGAGTAACTCCACATTTTCCATTAATGCCAGCAAGATAGCACATTTTTACACCAGGCAATTTCTTTCCTCCAAGGGTTTATGCATGCCTTGTCCTTTCTGTTTCAGATGAATCCTGCATGTCCTGGACTTACTTATTCCCATCGCCTCTTCCTTGAGAGCTTTCTGCAAATACTCAGCTAAATCCCAGACCACCTCCACACTCAAAGCCCCCTTCTGCATGGTGTGTGCTGAAAGCCAAACAATTCTCTGCCTTCCAATTGGTGGGAGGCAGCAGAGGGGAAGTGTCAGCTCAAATAATCAAATCAACTCCTCAAATCAAATGCCAGCTTATTTCAGACTGAAACATAACACAGGTTTAGTTGGATAGTTCTACAAATATATCAGCATATTCTTTTATTTCTATTTAAAGCAAATCATCTGGAAAAGAAGAGAGATGTGTAAGCTGAGACAGAACACCTAATTCTGAAAGCTGCAGAGGGTCTGCAGATAATAATAAAAGCACAGGCATAGCTCTATTAACAGTGCAGGTCATCGCCATCTGTCCATCAGCATTCCAGACCATTTATTTGGCCATCTGCCCATGGACACTGGGAAAAGCCAAGCCTAGACTTCATTAGGGTTCATACTGCTTTCAAGTAAAATGTAGGTCTCAGATTTAGGCTAATACTATTTAGTTCTGAGAATAACCTAAATTCATATTGATAAAGACTGCTAAGCTCCCATGCTAGCTCTCTACTTCATCTCCACTGCAGCTACCAGATTATGTGGGGTTGTTTAACTGATGCCCAGGCAATCTGTTATGTATCAGGGTTAGCTTTGGTTGCTTGCATATGAACAGTTTAAGAAAACCAGGACAGCTGTATCTGGAAGTCAGAAAAGCTAAAAGCTTCCTCACACACATCCACCCCAGAATAACAAATTTCAGAAGCAGGAAGAAGCAGAAACTTGTGCTGTTGACTTTGCCCAGATCTGAACCTGGCAAGTTACTCAAAAATAAAACCAAACATACAGGGAAATGAATAGAAATTCACAATGGCAATACCCCTTTTCACCAAAGGAAAGATCTTACAAACCTTAAATGCCAAATATACAGAAAATAGTGTGGGGAACCTGCGTGCCTGGCCCTACACATCTCCTAGAGTCAGTGACAGTGCTAATGACATGTTCCTCAGATGGGATTAAACTAAACACTTCTCCCATTCATAAGCATGGTTCAGCTGCAGAGAATATTTTGAAATTCCAGATTTCAGCCAGAGGGAGGTCTACAGGCACCTCCCTGTTCTGGACAGAACTGACACTGAGGGTGGCTGTTACTCCAGCAGTATCCAAGGAGAAGCTAGGGCAGGGACATCAGTCAGTCAGGAAGGAGCTGGGACCCTGAGGTTAGTTCAGTTGGTTAGAGCATGGTGCTAATAACACCAGGGATGCTGAGTTCAATACAGGTAATTCACTTAAGAGTTGAACTTGATTGAGTTAAGACATCAACTCAATGTTGATGGACTTCCCTTCTTCCTGAGAACCAGGACTTCCTCTGAAAGTCCTGGCAGCCTTCTTCACTTCAAATTCCCCTGAAACTGGTAAAGTCACACGAGCTTCACAGAGGGCTAGATGTGGCAGCTGGATGTGCTTTGCTAGGTTAAAAAGCAGCACTAATTTTTCACAGGACATGAACTCAGTCTCCAAGTGTAAGCACAGCTCCTGGTACTAGCAAGTGAGACAGAAAACCCAAGGATCCAACACATGATCCATCCTCTATGGCAGATTTCAGAGACTTAAACCAGCCCTTCAGGTACTTTCCAGGTATGATGTGGGAGACTGTCAAGGCAGGTGTGCCCTGAAACTACACCTTGTAGGGAGAGATGCTGGAGGAAGGTGAGGCTGGGACAATATTTAGTCACGAGAGACACCATACAAATATCTTGGAGAAAAAAAAAAAAAAAGTATTCTATTCAAATTATATGGTTTCCGAGAAAGAACATCTTGCCTCTTGCCCAGCTGTTGCCATGGCTACCAGCTCACTGGTGACCTACAGCAAAGCACAGAAGTAACAAGCCTGTCCTTCCTGGCCTAGTATTCCCCAGAGCACCACTCCCAGACTACAGACCACTCAGCTTTTCCCAAAGCTCAGCCCTGGAGAGGACAACCACAGCTCCAGGATATGCTGAGTGCACAGGCTGGTGGCTGCAGTGCCAGGTTTCTGTGGGGCTTGCCCAGCTTCAGCTCTGGGGCTGTTTAAAGAGTGCAAAGAGGCTTTGCTTGTTGAAGGAAAGTGTAGATCCAAAAGGCAGCAGCTACACACAGGCCTGTGACAGGGCCTCTTTCCCACCTTCCCACTCCACTCCAGCTCCCACAACCATGCCACTCACAGCCAGGCAAGGCATGGGCACACCCAGAGCTTTGGTGGGTCAGCAGAGAACTGGCAGCAGAGGCCAATACACAATATATTCATATTCTTCCCAATCCTGGCACACAGACCACAGCAGGAAGTGCCTCTGCTGTGTACACTTACTCAAAGGCATTGAACCTATTTTTACCCATTACCCATCTGACATGGAAGCACACTTTACCTCTAAAGGTAACAGAGAAGATATAGATAGATAGAGACATGACAGTACAGGAAAGTGCTTTAAACCCACTATCTATTTCAAAAGGAAAACCATTGTTTAGCACTATTGCTGCTTTCCAGATCAGACACTAAAGTTATAATGTGGTAAGATTAGTGATTTTTATACTTGTAGGCTTTAAGATACCAAAACTCACAATTAATTGAGCTAAAGCAGTACACTGATGTGGATCACACTGTGCCCACATGGTGTGGATACTATCAGTGTCTGATATTAAGAGAAGGAAAAAAATATGGACTACCTTCATAGGACTGTATTTACTACATTCCTGCTGTGCAAAGGCTTGCAAACAGTTTTCTGGAATCACCAACATCAACAGACTTCTATTAAATTTAACACATGATGTTGGCAGTCTCTGGTATGCTACAGCAGTGCTGTATGACCTGACCTGTGCTGAGCAGAGCACTACAGACACAGCAGCCTCCAATTGCTAGAAAGAAAAACAGCCAATAGCTGCATATCCACATGCTCAGTGAGAAGGCAGCAGGATAATCTGGTATGGGAAATGAGCCTGTGCTCCACAAAACACCCCACAGAATCTCAGTGCTCTGCTTTGCCTGTCACAGAGCATGTCCTCTGTCCTGGATGCTGGTAGAGCAACCACTTCTGTGAAAGGATTACTTTTATGGCAATCAGAGCCATTGGACTCACCTCTGTACCATCAATAAACTCCTGGTAAACAACCATGGCTATGTCAAAACAGGCCCAACAAAGCAGTGTGCTGTATCTGGGGCAACTCTCTCACCTCCATCTCCTCTCAAGACAAACAGGTAGAACATGCAAGCTCCTCCTTTCCCAACCAGTGAAGCAGATGGACAAAAAAGAGCTGAAGTTCTTCAGCATATTGCATTTTTCCAAGAAACTCTTATTCAGGAGGCCAGCCATCCTGCAAGACGTTGTGTAGCCTTGGCAGAGCAGTCTACATCTCAGAACTCAGAACTTTCATGCTGTTTGGCATGTAAGGGTGAAAGCTAATTTCTGTCACTGGATGTATTCCAATTCTTATTGATTAAACCTTAACAGGAGCTGAAATTAAAATACAGAGTTTTTTTTCATCTCTCTCAACATTACTGCTGTGCTATGGGGAGTTACCAACCTATCCTTGTCTCCTGCACACGGTCTTACCTGACAGTCGAAGTCCTGGAAGTTGCGAGCTGCATTCTGTTAACAAAAAACAGGAAAAAAGAAAAAAAGAAAAAAAAAAGAAGAAAAAAAAAAAGATCAGCACAATGCCCCAAAACACCCTCAACAACAAACATTATGAAAGTTTCCCATAGAGACCTCTGTTATAGCACAGTCGAGACTGGCTGCAGTCAGGTAAGTAGTGAAATGCAAGATCTGCCCATTCCTATACAACAAGGTTATAGGGCTGTAAGGAGGCTACCAGCTAAGGGAAGTGAGTACCTGTGTGCACAGCTGAGAGTGTTCAAGCAGGGACAGATGCACATAGGTAGAACACTGGCCACAGCTGAGCTGCAAATGGGTCTGGGTTTTGTCTACTCCTGGTGTCCATTAACAGTCTGGACGCAAAACTCCTGAAGGACTACTCCCGGGATCTCACATACTGAGTGCAAGGAAACAAGCCATGCAGTGAGCTCCTGAGCAGCCACTGCTGCAGGTATGGGACTGTTCCATGACAGACACAGGGAGTTCCTGAAACCCGAGTGCTTGGGAACTGTGTGCAGTAGCTCACCACTGACTCCTCCCAGAGGGTGACCCCATGCATGCAGGTGAACACAGTCAGTACAGCACCCACTTGGCATCCTGCAGGTTGGAAGGTCTGCAGGAACCTGTCCGTGTGCCCATGCGCTTTGTGAAGCACTGTCTCTAACCACACAGTAGGTTACATCACTGAGAGCTGTCAGCAAAAGGCTGAGCAAACCACTTGAGATGGCATTGCAGCTTATGTGTTTTAGGCATAGCACCTGTCGTGGTTTGATACTGGCCAAATGCCAGGCACCCATGAAAGGCGTTCATTCACCCTCTTGCTCTCAGCTGGGCAGAGGAGAGGGAAAAAATTAACACGGGCTCATGAATTCAGATGAGGACTGGGACAAAACACTCTAAGGGCAAAACAGGTTCAAATTTAAAGGTGTAAAGTAAATTTATTATTAAGAGAGTCAGAGGAGGATAATGAGAAGTAAACTAAGCCTTTGAAACACTTTGGTTTTCCCCCTAGCCCCTTCCTCCTTCCCACCGACAGTGCAAGGAGACAGGGAGTAGGGTTTTGGTCAGTTCATCACTGGAGATCTTCTGTTCACTCAGGGAGAGAAATCTTTTCTCTGCTATGCCATGGGGCCCCTCCCACTGGAGACAGTTCTCCATGAAGGTCTCCAGCGTGGCTCTAATCTCACGAGTAGAAGTCCTGCCAAAGCTGTTGCAACATGCATCACTTCCATGGGCAGTCTTCCCAATACTGCTGCAGTGTGGGTCATTCGTCCATGGAGTGTCATCCTCTAAGGATAGGCTGCTCTAGTTTGGAAGCAAAGGCCCTCTCTCTGTCTCTGGAAGCAGGGGCCCTCCCTCTCTATTTGGGTCTCCCACTGGATCACAGCTTTCTCTGGCATCCACCCGCTCTGGTGTGAGCATTGCTCCCATGGGCTGTGAGTGGATCTCTGCATCCATGCTGGGGGTTGAGTTTCCTTCTTACAGAATTTTCTCCCATACATTGCTAGGGAACTAGTTACTGGATACTTATGGGTACTCAAGAAAGACAAAGGAAGTGGCCAAAATGAGGGGAGAGGGTGGCACCCGGACTTCACTTCTCTGGGGAGAGCTGCTCTCTTGGAGGGAACAGCGAGGCTGTTGGTTTTTACTGTGGGGAGATTTCAGCAGCCCCACTGGAGCCCAGCTCGCAGTGACCCAGCACCGTCTGTCCGTGTGTGCCCGGGAATTCGGATCCTGCTCTCCCTGCTCTGCTGGAGCCGCGCTGCCGCGGTGCCCGCGCCCGCTGTTCCTTCGCTCCTGCTCTGGTTTCCCCAGGCCGTGTCCCGCACCCCCTGCTGCTGCTGGGACCTTTCCACAGCTCCAGCTGCGGCCACCGAGCTCCTGACACATCTCGGGCAGCACCCCGGGCTCTCTGCTCACCCCGGGTGCCTGTGTCGGTAACTGCACCAAAGGGGAAAGTGCCTGCGGTGAAAGATTCACTGCACCCTGATTTTTTCTTGTTGTTAACACTATAGTTATTGTTGTTACTTTGTTTATCTTGTTATATACAGTAGTAAAGAACTGTTATTCCTATCCTTAAGTCTTTGCCTGAGAGCCCTTCAATTTCAGGATTGTAACAATTCAGAGGGGCGAGGTTTTGCATTCTCCATTCCCAGAGGGGCTCCTGCTTCCCCTGACAGATACCTGTCTTCCAAACTAAGACAATCCTCCAGGACCTCATGGGCTGCAGGGCCACAGCTGCTTCACCATGGTCCTCAATATGGCCTGCAGAGGAATCTTTGCTTTGACACTTGGAGCACCTCTTTCTCCTCCTTCTCCACTGACCTTGGTGTCACCATGCTGTTTCCCTCACACGTTCTCACCTCCTCTTCTCTGACTAGAAGAAAAACTGCTGCTCGCAGGTACTTCTGATAACAAGTTCTGCTAATTCAAAGATTCCTACAGGATCCCACAGCTCCAAGAGGTTGATCTCGTCTAGGTTCTGTGCTGGAGAGTCTCTCACCATATTTCTGCCACAGGTCATGCAGCCCCATCACCACTGAGCGGGCAGTGGAGGCCTCCATGGTACTGCTGCTATTTAACAGTAAATAGCAGCATTTACATGCTTACATTACATTAGCAATAACATTTAACATGCAAGGTGCTGGGGAGGAGAAGCTGCTGCCACTGCCCCTGCCCTTTTTCCCACTGCATGGCTGCCTAGGGCAGCCCAGCAGGCAAGGCTTGCCACACACTGCACCAGGATGACAGCAGCTGTGGCACTTCGCCACCCCTGGAAAAAACTGCATGTGTGCTGTTTTGATTTTTCTACTTAAATGTGTCATCCAGTGGCATTACCAACCTCTTTAATTGGGCCAGCAGCATGTCCATCTTCAGACCCATCAGAGTTTGGCTCTGTCAGATATGGTGGAAGCTTCTAGCAGCTTCTCACAGAAGAAGCTGTGGCCCTCCCCTGCCACCAAAAAGCCAGGCCATGCCAAATCAACACAGCACCTTAGTACTAAAATTACTAGCAGAAAACTAGGACCACAAATGAACAACAGAAAGACCCAAACATTCCTTCTGGCAGAACATCCTCATTACTCTCCATGTGTAAACACATGGCTGTGTTTTCCTCCCCGCAGAGCCTCGCCTCGTTAGTAAAAACAAGGGCTGCTAGCTACATTCTGCACTTTGAGACACTCAAGTTGAGATATCTGCAAATCTGTTTTAAGAATCCATTCCCCTCTTTCTTCCTCTGTGCTAAGTACTGAACTGTGGTAATCTTTTGAGCAGGACATAGCAAAACCCACTAAATCCTCAGGACTGGGGAAAACGAAATAAAAAGCAGTCATCTCTTATTTCAGTTTGAGACCCTGAAATTAATTGAGATTTGTGACACCACCACCAGTTCGTGAAGCAAGTCAGTTCAGTCACCCATTTCTTTATGGAGAAACAAGAAACTTCTGTATACAGCACTGGATTTGGATGGTGCATGCCAAATAAAAAAGAAGGTGATCTGAATTTGTACTTAGAAAAGTCTGAGTTTCCCCAAGCGAATAGGGAGGAAATGATACAAAGCAAGGAATGTGGCTCCTCTGAATTGGGCTGCTTGTTGTAAAGGTGTACCACGAGGCAAAAGAAGCTGACATGCTGACATGCCCTGACTCCCACATACTTGATTTTAACACAATGAAAATCTGACTTTAAACCATTTATTCACTGTCTTAACTTGAGAAACTTTGAGGCAAGTTTTTCAGGCCTCTGAACATGCCATGGCTGTACCTCAAAACACAGCTGGCTGGGCTGACTCAACCCAGCCTAAGGGCTGTCCATTTCATATCCTGAATCCAGCTCTGGCATTTCAGTAACTTTTCACTGAGGCTGAATTAACAGGAGTCAAATGTGCCAGAATAATATAGTGTCACTGGGATAGTTTTTCTGATCAGGCAATACTCTCTTTCTTTCAACTAAATGGGAATATTTGAAGTTCCTTTGTTTCCCCAGTAAAAAGTCACTGCACTTCAGTGAGCCTGAATGAGGTGAACAAACATAATGTATTTTACTTCCCTGCAGATATTAGGCTTAAAAGTTACACACAAACAAGATAGTGTTTATATTGTTTAAAAGTCAAGGTTGTAACTTTTTGCTGATTTGAGGCAGAACAAAGCCAGGAGTCAGTGGTCCACAGTGGCACTATCTACAGTTCAGACAAGTGAACAAGATACAACTCATTTCCACTTTCACTGGTGATTCCACAGAGTTTGAGACACCAGAGCTCCTGTGTACTGTACTATTTGTATCTGAGGAGTTCATGAGCACTCACTCGTTAGCACCTTAAGAGTGTTACCGTACTATTTCGGGCCATTAATCCATGCTGGCTCAAACTCCTATATCTAAAGTGGGTTGGTCAGTAAAAACCTTAGTGAACTGCCAGCTCAGTAGATTTTGGACTCTGATACGTTGCACAGAACAGCAAGTTATTGCACCACACCCTCATGCTCCATAAACTAAAAAGTACACCTGTATTATCTCAAGCTTGAAAGCCTTAATAAGGGCCAGACCTTGGAGGTAGCTGCTCCCTGAGGCCCTTATTTTGTTAAAACAAAGTGTGAATAGGAGAGCCACAGCATATTTCTCTTCCCGTGCAGTACTGAGGATGGTTCTGGAGTTACCCTTCATATTTCTCCCTATTGAGATACTATATATTTCCTGCAACTTCAACACAGAGTCAAGCAAAGAAGTAATCACCCTGTGTGCCCTTCTGCACCTGGTTAACACCACTTGGCGTTCTGTTTGGGTAAGCACTCTGTATTCGAACCACAACTGACACAGCAACGACTAGATGGGGCTGACCAGGCAATACTTGACAGAAAGACTGGAAACTTATAAAGTGATAACCACTTAGAATTGGCATGCTTCAATGTCTCCTGCTTAGGTCAGCTGACTGAAGCAAGGGCAATCTACCCAGTTGAACTCAAACACAGAAAAGCACAGAACAATCATGAGCAAGATCTGGGCCACTGCATTTAGGAAGCTTTTCTTCTGTAAACCTTTCTTGTTTTGAAATTACAAACTGCCCTCAAAGCCTGTATTCCATATTTTTATTTGCTGATCTACACTGATTTTATACTTTCAAGACTCACCCTTCCAGAAAACATTTTTTTAAAAAAATGGTGGAAGCCCAGTAGTCAGCACTAGTTTGTCAGAACAGGCAGCTGGACTGCAGATTTCAGCTGAGTTTTAGATTTCACAGATACTGAACAGACATGCTAGAACACTAAAGAAATGAGCAAAAACTAATCAGTAAAGACGAAAACATAGCAGAATTCCAGAGATTTCACCCATTTTGTGGGGGACAATGCAGTCTCCTGCAAGCACACAGTGAGTGGACAAAGCACCACAGACAGCCCTTTGGCAGCGCAAGCCAGTTCTTGATCATCGCCCATCAAACAGCAAAGCTTTAGGAACTCCTTCCCACACCATTAGATTTGGCTGTGAGCTACGGAAAGTGAGCAAACCACATTACTCATAATCACAGTTTGCAGATGCAAGATGCTAGATCTCGTTGGGATGCCTGTAATGAACTTAGGCACCCTCAACAACAGTTTGTGGCAGAATACAGTGAGGCTCTTCTTCCAGTGAGCCCAGATGGCTCACAGCCATGGCACCCCAGCCCACAGTAGGCAGACTGAAAGACTTAAACAGCTACTGCGATACAATGATTTTCCAAAGTCTCAGTATTGCATAAATCTGGACTGCTCTAACTGGGCTCTGCAGATATTAAAAGGAAATGACTCTCCATTACTAAATCTAGAGAGACAGGGCTGTTTTAGCGGTCAAAACACTAAAGGATCATTTAAGACAGAATATTAAAAAAAAAAGTAGAAAAACCCAAAACAAACAACAAAACAAAATAAGAATGACCCAAACCCAACTAAACAAAAAACAGGATACAAACCAGCATTTCTCTAACAAGGAGAAACTTACTAGAAGTTCTACAGCTACACCAGATAAGGAATGAGATCACCTTTCCAACTGCTGCCCAGCCTTTGCACATCCTCAGTACAGGCAGGATGTACTGTTTGGCCAGGACTCCAAAATGACCTGAATTGTGGTGGTCTGTGGTGGTCTTTTCCTGACACTTTGGAAGAGTGGGTGGTGGTAGATTACCAGAGTGGGGAAGAATTTACTGGGTTTCAGTATTTAAAATACTTCAATCTGTAGACAGATTCTGGCAGCTAGGGCTCCCTGCCAGACACAAAGTCATCCCGAGTACACCTGTGAGGACAAAGCAGCAGCCAACATTACCTTGTCATTCAGGAGTGGTTTGATCTCTGTCAGCTGAACATCCTGCAGTTCATCCATTGTGCTGGAAGTAGAGCAAATTAATCCTCAAAGCAGCAAATAGGGATTCTGAAACAAAGGCATATTGTTAGAAACAGCATTACAAGATATGCTAATCGAAGAACACTTAGACATTTTTCATTAGACTTGTCTGTGCTTCAAATTAAGCCTGCATGAAGCTGGTTCTTGATGCAACACAAAGCACCTGTAAGTGCAGAAGGCAAACCCAGTGCTGTTCTCACTCTGTCAGTCTGGTTACTCCTTGCCCTGCCCACTGAAAGTTGCCCCTTTCAAGTGAGAAACTGCATCTACTTCCATGCATTGCTGGTATTTCAGCCATAGCGTGTCTGGAAATGAACTGGAAATTACTTGATCAGTAGAGTGAAAAACTGTTTAGTATGCAGTAATACTGACTTCCCCTGCCATGCCCTACATACCCAAACCCCAGCATCCTGCCACCAAAGGCAAGGCTGTGCTGTATCCCTGAGACATACAGCAAAAATTACGTCCACACACAGGAGACAGAGGCATGGGGATCCACACTACTTGCCGGCAGAACGTAAGAGAGTCCAGAACTCAGAGCAGCCCTTGCTGTACGGGGTGAGATATAAAAACGGCCCTAGATACTGCTGGTCCAGTGGAACATGTGCAGACAACACTGTTAACTCGGTCAGCCCAAACCATCATTCTATCAGATGGTGCAGAGTCAGCAAAGGTAAGAAAAAAATGTAATCAACAGTATAAGAAGCTGCCATATGTCTGAGGGAAATTGCTGCTGCCACAGAGCCAGTGGAGAAATCTTCAAGCATAAATACAACAATGAAGATGTGAAGATGGAGGAACAATATGGCTGAGTTTATAAGGCATTTA
>WAAG01015365.1:5501-23402 GCA_013390105.1 Tichodroma muraria | reverse complement strand
TTTTGCCTCTCTTCAGCTGCAGTGGGCAACCAGCCAGGCCCTAATGGCTGAGTGCACAGGCAGACAATTCCAGGCTGAGATGTGTAGAAGTAGTGAACCAGTGTTGTTGACATAGCAGTTGCGGTCAGAAGGTTTCCCATAGCTGATGTTTTGCATACAAATAAAAGTTCACTGCTCAGGGCCAGACTCTTTGAGGGAAGGAACATGAAGATAAGTTTTAAAGAATACTGGAAAGCTCTGTGGATAGAAGGAATCTAAACTGTATGGCATGCTGTTTATGAATTTATCTCTGTCTGGTCAAGGCCGTTTTGGTTTCAAGACCCTTTCCTGGTTGCCTGAACTGATTGTGATGCCTGTAAAGATCACAGGCCTGTGAACTTCAGAGCTTGGACAGTGTAGCTTGGACTACTTATGGAAACTTGTGCTTCCCAGAGAGGGAGAGCTGTGTCAGAAAAGTTCCTCTTAGATTTTCATTACTATCAAAATGGAATTGCAGTCAATTCTTGTGCAATTCACTGGTAGGTATAATGCTGAGTTTAGAAAAATATCCTGCATTTAATTTTTCTGTTGTACTCTTTGGTAGCATGGATGTGCCTTGATTGTTTGGGCTGCTGTGTGAAGTCATGAGAGTGTCAGTGTAGGCTGTAATTCAGAGTTAACAAAGGTATTTGCTAGTGACTGGAATCCTTTGAGGTCTTTAATCCATGTTCTACTACAAGGAACTGAGAATACCTTGTCTGAGTCAGCTTTATGTGCTCACTCACGTTGGGGTGTGAGTGAGTTACACAGGTTTTACTCACGTGAAAATCCTGCATGCTCGTGACAGACTGTAGAGAGGCTTACGGGTGCACTGGAGAGCTGCAGCTCTGGCACTTGTATATTTTCTTGTCCTGACTCTGCTTCTGTAAATGCACTCACTATTCCCTCATCTTTATTTGGGAAAGAATTGATAAACATACCTGAGGCAGGAACTCTTTGCTTAGTTGTGTCTCTTTGTAGATTTCATTGAGGATGAAGAATTGCTAGTGTGTGTTAAGTTTGTATCATTTGAGCAGCTGCCCTGTGAATGCAGCATAACCTCTGCTCCTCACAATGGCTTCCTCTTCATCTGTTTCTTGTGCTTGATCACTGCTTTCATTATCTTGAAAATCCAATTTGTCTGTGTTTCTTTTGCCACCATTTTGACCTCTGCCAGAAGTAGAAGTTTGTATATTTTCTTCTTCTAGGATTTGCCTGATTTGATTAAAAGGTGCAGGAGCTGGTGGTACTCTCATTTCATGTGTTGCCTAAAAATTACACATGTAAGGGCTGAGGTGTTAGTCTAAAATGGAAATTGTGCTCTTAAGCTGTTGTTACTGACTAGATGCTGATATTCTTCCCTTAATTCTACACTTCTGCCCTTGCTAATTCGAAGCCTTGTTTCTTGTTTCAACATCTCAGTTAACTCAGTTGATTTCCATCATTTAAAAATAAAGCTGCAAGAGAGCATTTACAGGAGTTCTCCCCAGTAACCAGAGCCACTGTCCTATCTTGGAAAGCATTGTAGATGAACTGTGGCCAGAAACCAGCATTCTGGAAAGAGGGTGCCCTGGTTGTAAAACACTTCCAGTGTTTGCTTAAAGCCTCACCCAGCCTGGCCTTTGAGCACTTCCAGGGATGGGGCATCCATTTTGATATCTCAAAACATCTTGAAATAACATGAAAAAAAAAGAAAGTTTTATTTGTTACTGATGCTTTGCTTTTCTACTGAATTTTGTCTTTGGGCATTTCACTCAATTATTCCTTTATGATTTAGTTCAAAACTAGATTAATCTTTTCTTTATTCTTCTCTTTTTGAAAATAAGTTTATTTGGAAGACTGGCAGCTGTTGCTACAGGGTTTTGTTTTTAACATGCTGTATTCACAAATAAATTCCATTTTTTTAAATTTATTTCCAGACTGCTGATGCAGTAAAAAAGGCCAGAAGTTACTTGGAATTTGTGGAGGATTTTATTCAAGTTCCCAGAAATCTTGTTGGTATGTAATACTGCTAAAACTTGAAAAGTTGGGAAAAGGGAGCCTAATCATAACTTTGTGAAGAGGATTTAGGTGCCAGTACAATATTTGATTTCTCCATTTAAGTAGAAAGTGAATAATCTTTTAAAACTATATGTATCAGAATTATTATGAAATTGGATATATTGTTGCTGCATAATACTTTGTCAGGATATTAGCCCTTAAACTGACTTGGTTACACCTAATCTTGATTACAGCTTACTTGTACCACATAATTTAATGGTAATATTTGAAGTTCAGATTCTAGTGAAAAAATACCCTTTACTAAATTGACTTCTTAAAAGTGCTGAAGCTAACTTCCAAAGTTTGATCTGGGAATACTCCAGCTGAGTTGCAAGAATGACACGAGACAGTTCTCCTGTACTGCTTCCTCCTGGGTTGAGGTTTGTCACAGGTGGTGGCTGGATGCTGGTGAGCTCCTGTATAAATCAGCAGTGCTCATAGGTCCTGGCCTCAGTCTCAAAATAGACACTTTTCCATGTTGCAGCTTTATGAAGGTGTAGGATAGTCTGGTAGGTTCTGTACTGAAAACCAGCTGAAGGTGTGAGGTGGTTAATTGTGCTCCACTTGAAGACACAAACGTCTTCCCCTAGTCCGGTCTTCACAAGAATTTTTTTCCTTTTCCCTCATTCTCCTTCCTTTATCCAGCATTTTACTCAAGTCTGGCAGCTCCTTGCTCCCCTTGCCCAGCTTGTGGGCAGTGTGGGCATGGAGGCAGTGTTAAAGCTGGAGGTGTTGTACCTGACTGAACAGCGTGGATTATCCAGAGGAGAAGTTAAAACCCAGGCTTTAACCTGCTTTGGTTTGGGGTATTCTTTGGGGGTTTTATGTATAAAATAACAATAAACATGTTAAAATACTTTGCACATGGGTGCAAAATTAACCATTCTTGCCCTCTGAAGGAAAAGTTATTGGAAAAAATGGAAAAGTGATTCAGGAGATTGTAGACAAGTCTGGAGTCGTCAGGGTGAGAATTGAAGGAGACAACGAAAATAAGCTGCCCCGTGAAGACGTAAGTACTTTATTCTTTCCTGCTGTGACTAGGCTTTTCTTTTCAAGCCCAGTTTTATTTCAAAATCTGTGGATGTAGAGGGCATTAGTTCTGAGCTGACACCTTGCAGTAGATTATATATAAAGTAATTCAAGGAAGGTTTTTGCTGCTAAAGTAAGAGGTTTTTTGTTTTTTTTTACTCTTTCTCCTGTATGTACTTGAGCTACATAACTGATTTGGGATTGGTAGTGAATAGGTAAGAACAAAAGGTTAAAGCTGGTAAAGGTGCTTGGTCTTGCAAAGTTGGTTTAATGAACCACCTTCTTAAAGGTAAACTGTGGATGCTTTTTTACACCTGTTGGGCTAAACACACCCAGCATATGTTGCATGGGGGGGGGAGTATGAACATGGGATATCAGGTTAGCTCAGCTCCAGAATAGGTTGTTGGGAAAACTGGGCAGTCTGAAACCACTGCTGTCACTGCAGGCTGAGCTATTTCTAGATGTCTGTGCAACCGAAGGCCCAGTTGCTGCCTTTGTTTAGCTCACTTTGGTAATTTAAAACAGATCTCTTTATATAATTTAAACAGAAAGCATTATTTCAATGATGATGTTCTCCCTGATAAAAAGCTTTGATGCTTTGTTCCTGTAGGGAATGGTACCGTTTGTATTTGTTGGTACTAAAGAAAGCATTGGCAATGTCCAAGTTCTGTTGGAATATCACATCGCATATCTAAAGGTGAGTGTGTTTCAGGAGGGAGATTCTGTAGAGGAAACTTGGGTTGAAGTAACAAAATTTTTGAGCAACAACTTTGGTGGGATTTGCAGTTGTTAAACTGTTCCTCTGTATATCAGGATTTAAAGCTTGGTGGATTGAGTCCACCCCTTGCCCATGGGTATCATGGTCCTGTAAATACCTTGTCCTGGTTACTTAGTGCTGTTGGGGTCAAAAGAATCAGGCTGTAAAGAACAGGGCTTTTAGGGACATTTTGGAACTAACACAAAATTTTTTGTCTGTGTTCGAGTTCAGATGTTCTCAGGTTAATGCTTTGTTGGGATAGAATGGAATTTCTAATAGAACAGAGTAATACAGTGTGATGTTAGAAAAATAATCTGTTTAGATTGTGGTGCTTTGTGATGTTAACAGAGATAATGAGTTTGAATTGTGTTCCCTCATCAGTTTGCTTTCCTTTTTTCCCTAAATTTTACTGAAAAAATTTGCTGAACTGTAATTAAGAAAGGTAGCAGTAGTCTTAAAGCCAAGTTTTCTGTGTAGTGGTGAAAGTTTTTAGATCTCTTCTGAAACTCAGAGGTAGTTCATCTTGAATTTCATTATTTGTAGTCACCTTCCAGATGGTGTTAATTCTCCTACAGGAATGATTATTTTCAATATGACTGGGGGAGGGGGATGGTGTTTTGTGAGGGACGTTTGTCAGCAATCTTCCATGGTTTCTGTTTCATTGTATGTAGGAGGTAGAACAGCTAAGACTGGAAAGGCTCCAAATCGATGAACAGCTGCGCCAGATTGGGATGGGCTTCAGGCCTTCCTCTACTCGAGTTCCTGAGAAGGAGAAGGGTTACACCACTGACGAGAGCACCCTCTCCTCAGTGCAAGGCTCCCGGTCCTACAGCGGGCGGGGCAGAGGCCGCAGGGGCCCCAATTACACCTCCGGTTACGGTGAGTGCCCTTGGCCTCAGGACACCTTTGAACCCAAAACTGTCTCTGGGTTTCTTTGTGTTCAGCATACTGGAGTGAAGATAGGGCTGGAAATTCAGAATTGCCGTTTTATTTTGTTCGTAGCTCAAAACACCTCGTTAGATTTGCAGTCTTGAAGTTAAGTTTAAAACTGAAAAAATTATCAAACTGAGCTCTGGAAACATCTTGTCCTTCTATGCTTGTAACTTAGTAAGTGACATCACGAAAGCTGGGAAGAAAGCTAGAGATGCTTTTCAGGAGACACAAAAAAAAATCTGAAATGAGCATTACCTGTTTTGATTGAGAAAGAGAAAAGTTGCTTGTCTGTGATCCTGGCCATCTTAGCAGCATGTTTCTGAAAAGTGAACCAAAATGATTTAAAATGGGGACAGCACAAAATCCTGTGGGTTTTTTCGGTCAGGGACTAACTGGATTTGTTTTCAGGTGTAGTGAGGTGTTCTGATGCATTTCTCAATTAAAAAGCGCTGTTCAGTTCTGACAGCTTGTCCAAATGGTGAATAGTGCATTTCTATAAAGACATGTTTCATTAAGAAGGACAATGTTATTTATTCAATACAGTAAATTATTCTGGATAGCTACATGTAGCTCATTTCTTCTAAAAAATCTGACAGCTTTTGATTTTTACAGTCTGTCCCTGGCTATAGCTTCCTGGGTCATGCCAAGTGTTAGTTGTGTTGATTCTGATGATGATATTTGTAATTTCATTTTTTATTATTTCCCAATGAACTGACTGAACTCAAAGGAAACTTGTTCACTTTGCTTATATATACACACTGTGATTTGGAAAACTTGGGTTTTTTTCCTCCCAAAATGGCAAGAATCACATTTAAGCCATATGTGTCTAAAACTTTATATTCCAGACTGGGTAGTAGGGGGCGTTTCTGGATACCTAAAATGAATAAGAGGTGTTGGGTTATCAGGCAGTAAAAAGCTGTGTGGGTTTGGGTAGTCAGAGGTGGCCGGCTGTTATGGATGCTGTTTAATAAAAACAGTGAAATTGTTCAAGCAGCATTTACAGCATCCAGAAGGGGTTGCTTAGCAACAGCCATCGGTTATAAGGTGGCAAAGTTGTCCTTGGGAATTTCAGAGAAGTTGCCTAGAAACTGCACCAAATGCCTGCAGTGTGTAGACAAAGAGAGGAAACACTGCTAAATCCTTGGTTTATCTGAGTACAGAAATTACAGCTTTGGTGGGTTTTCAGCCCTTATTTCACATGTTAGTACAAAAAAACTTAAATTGAGAATCTTACGTAAGTAAATTCTGATCTATATTTTATGTCTGCTTATATTTTTATATATGATGCATTATAACGCTTTTAAAAATAACATACTTACATAACGAGCCACACTGGGTGGAATACTTCTGTGAAGACATGAAACCAGAATATATCCCCAAATTCATACTAATTTCCAGTTTTCTTTTCCTTCTCATACAAGGTACAAACTCTGAGCTCTCTAATCCCTCTGAAACAGAATCTGAGAGAAAAGATGAACTTAGTGACTGGTCCTTGGCAGGAGAAGATGACAGGGAGAGCAGGCACCAACGTGACAACAGACGGCGTCCCGGGGGACGAGGACGTAGCGTTTCTGGAGGTCGTGGGCGTGGGGGACCTCGTGGTGGAAAGTCATCTATTAGCTCTGGTACTGTGTTCCAGATGGGTTTTGAATTGAGATTTTCTTCCCGGAAATTTTCTATAAAACCTCTTACTCTTCTAAAATACTCCATTCTTACATTATGATCTTAATACTGTGGGATTTCAATGCAGTTGTATGGTAGCTGTGTCATACGGCATGTTTTAGATTTTTGTTTATTTTCTATTCACAGTGATCTTAATTTCTTTGCTGTACTGCTCACACATAATAATGTTACTAGCAAAGTTGGTAAATCTTTGGCATGTTGCCTATGGCTGCCTTCTGAGATAAGCGTATGTTTTGATACAGAATGAAAGAAATCATTGATTGGAAGTAGGTTTTATCAGAATCTGTGCTAGTATAACACTGTAAGTGTCAGAAGTACCACACAACCACAAAGTGTAAGGTGTGTTTTATATACTTAGCAGTTTTGAGTAAAAGGTCTCTAAATGTCACGTTGGAAATCTTTGTGGTGAAATAGTGCAAATTGGGCTGTTGTGGTGCCCCAGAACTGTTCTGCTGGGTTAGAATCGGAGGATCCAGTTTGAGATAAAATAGTGCAGCTCTGTGTGTTACACCTTGGCTGAAGGTTCCTTTGTAGTTTGAAACTTTCAGACACAGCTGTAAGTCAGCCTGGAAATGGTTACACATCTCTACAGTATTTTAGAAGGACACTTTGTTTTTTTTTTTGTTTAGTGCTTAAAGACCCAGACAGCAACCCTTACAGCTTGCTGGATAACACGGAGTCAGACCAGACCGTGGACACGGACGCCAGCGAGTCCCACCACAGCAGCAACCGCCGCAGGAGGTCACGCCGGCGAAGGACTGATGAAGATGCTGTTCTTATGGATGGAATGACAGAGTCTGATACAGCTTCTGTTAATGAGAATGGTTTAGGTATGTAAATGGTTGGATGGTAGTCCCAGAGCAAGCTAGGAAATAAATGTGTTGTCCTTGTAAGTGTAGTGAAGCCCTTGTCTGTTTTTGTAAGTGACAAATCGTTGTTCTGTTCAAGGTTGCTGTCTGATTAAAAAAAGACTCCCTCCGTGGCAGTGCCATGGAATCTTCTGTTTACTGAGCTCCACTAAGCCTTTTCATGTGCCTTTTTTGTAAAAACTGTCTGATGGAGACACCAAAGACTTGACTTGTTGTTTCCCATTGGTACTGCTGCTTTGATAGAAACAGTACTGTCAGATCGACGTTCTGTTTTGTCCTTGGTAACCTCAGTCTTGGTGTGGGAAAGCTCAAGTAGCTGTTAATTTGTCTCTACCCAGCTTCTACTTAAGAGCTTTCCTTCAGTAAATTCTCTCAATACTCACTGGGACGTGAATACAATCTGTTGCTTAATGTAGAAAAAGAAAATCTGGGTTATGTTGCTAAAATTTGACGTATGATTACTTAATAAATGAAATCTGAGGTCATTAAGCATGCGCCTAAATGTTTTAATGAACCAAGAACAAAAAGTAAAATCTAGCTTTTTTGTTACTGTGTATGCTTTCAGTATAAAATTTTCTTTTAGCTTTTCTGTCTTACTTAGTCTCTGTCTTTAACAGAAACCATTTTAAATGCCCCATGCTGAAACTGCTGAAGAATTTATTTATTTTATGATCAGAAATAGTTCATTATAAACTTTGCAATTGCAGATGATAGTGACAAAAAACCCCAGCGACGCAATCGTAGCCGCAGGCGTCGCTTCAGGGGTCAGGCAGAAGATAGACAGCCAGGTAATTCGAGTGGAGCTGTGGGTAATCTCAGGTCAAAAGCATGAGAGAATGTTGTGTCTGCTATTTTACGTAGAGCTGCATAATATCAAAAGGTTACTCAATAACTAATAAGACTACTAGATAAAGATGAAAGACATTTCTTCTACTAGGAAAACTTCTAAAATCTGTCTAATGAAACTAATTGATGTCTAACTTTTTGCTTGGACATATGAGATGCTTCTGATCCAGTTCTCACTGAAGTCAATGGCCAAGGTGCTGTTGAGTTCTGTGGTCCAGGATCGTGACAAACATGAAGGTTCATGGTCTGCACTCACTGCATCTGTGCGCTTGCACTGACTGGGACACAACCTTTTCAGCACTGGCTGAGCAGCAGTGTTGGAGGGGCAGGATGTGGGTCCTGGCAGAGCTCAGTGAGGGAACTCACGTGGGGTTTGCCAGCCCCACACCTGCATCACACTGCTGCTCTCAGTCCTTGGCTGTTGGGAATAGTTTAAGTCATCTGCAAATTGAGGGTGGGAAGGAGGAGGAATTTAAGTGAAATTGCATGTTTCCAATTTTTTGTTGTTGTGGCTTGTTGCATTTCTTTTGTGTATACTAACACTTGAAATGTTAAAGGTGAACTGGCTAATTATCAATACAATGCCGTCTTTAGAAAATGCTTGTACATACATGGCGCAGGGTAGTAACAGAAGGTCTTCTAGATTGACAGGTTCAAAATTTCACCCGTATTTGTCTTCCTTGTATCTGTGGTGCTCATACATTTGATTAAGAAGAAAAAGTTGTTCTATTGCGCTAAAACTTGGAGGAAGGAAAAAATCAAGCACCTCACCCTCCTAAAAAAACTCAAACCCACACATTTCTTCTCAACATTTCAGTTTTGTAGCAGTGATACAGATTTGTAAAGGGGCAGAAAAAGTGAAAAGGATTTCAGCTTTTACTTCTAAGAAACTAATCTCAGCCAGCAATGTAAAGGAATGTTAGTCATTTCTAGAAAACCATGGAAATTCGTTTAAATCTTAAGTATTCTAAGAACATAACAAAATTTTCCAAACAAGATTTCTCTGATGTCTTTGTTAAAATGCTGTAATAATTTTAAGTCTTCGTAAATACCTAGTAAGTGTGAGTGGAATTAAGACAGAAGGAACTCTTCCCTTCCTCCCCCCGCGAAGCCAACCACTGTATTTCAGTCATTTAGCTATATCATTTGATTTACATTGCTGTATGTTATGGTGCCTTATTCATAGAGGAACATTAAGAATGCACTGTGTGCATGAAACCTGCTTCCTATTTACTAATATTAGAGGAGTTGGGTACAAAACTTCATTTTAAGAAAAAGTACTTGTGCAGAAACTCCTTTGGCCTTCACAGTCTGGACGGACCCAGATGAAAGAAGTCCAGTTATTGTAACAGAAAATTCATCTGTTGTAGTTCCCAGTCTGATTTGGCTTTCATGCAAAGTCATTCCTAAATCCAGAAAAATAGCTCACCTAAATCCCTGATACACTGAATGTAAATGACTGTACAGTTCAACAGGTAATGCTTGTGAGCCCTAATGTGCTGTAGCTCGTCAGAGATACAAGTGTATATTTAAAGTTGCAGTACTCTGTGTTCTAAGGATAGAACTGAGTCCTGGTGTGGTTACAAGAGGGCAGGATCAGACAAAACCAGGCTACAGCACATGTGCTGAGGTGGTCAGGAGAGGTCAGAGAAGCCCTGGCTGTCCCCAGGGCAGTGAGTGCAGCTGTACCGGCACGGACAAGGCTGGGCTGGCACCCGCAGCACCGCCTGTGTCCACACACCCCACAGCAGCCACACCCGAGCCAGGCTCAGTGCTGGTGGCTCAGTGCTGGTGGCTCAGTGCTGGTGGCACTCTCCGTACCTCGAGGAGGGCAAGTTCCCTCCTCAGTCGCTTCATGACACACCAAAGATTTGATGCCACATCATCCTAAGTGATTCCAGGCTCTGACCCATCCCAGTTCTGGGCACTGCTTAACTGTCTTCATTTAATTTAATTAGTGTGAAATTCTTCACTACTCAGCTAAAAAAAAACCCAGTGACACACACAGTCTGTAATTCAAAGAGCCTGCAGCCAAATCTCTTCAAAATTAGTACAGAAAGCCCTTCTCCAAAAAATTTTGCAATGGACCAAAATTGGTTTTATTAAGAGTCCACCTTCATTGTTACTACCGATCTCAGTGAAAATTGTTTTTAACAACAGACACAAATTGATCCTTGCTGTATGGTTGATAACCTGTAAGTGTGAAGGCCTTTTGTGAGATGTCTCCCAGTTAGAGCATAACTTGTGCAGAAAAGACATGAAGGTTCATGCTGAATTGACTGCTGATGTGAGCATCACTGTGATTTTTTTCCTTGAACAGTAACAGTAGCTGATTATATATCACGAGCTGAATCTCAAAGTAGACAGAGAAACCCTCCAAAGGAGACAGTAGCCAAAACCAAGAAAGAAACGGTAAGATTTTTTTAATGTGCATTTCCCTTTTTCTTCTCCCTTGCAGCAGAACAGTAAAGGAATGAAGGCTTCAGTTAGCTTGCCCTCATTTGACTACAGTGCATTTGAATTCAAGAATAAATCACTAAAAGCAAAAAGGGCCCAGAGTAAACAGAACTGACAATGATTTGTAGACTGTTGTTGCAGATTTTAGGGACCAAATTAAGTCTGTACAGGTTTTAAAATATTACACTCAGTAATGCTTCATTATGTAATAAAATGTGAGAATTTCCCATGGTAAGTCTTCAGAACTAATACTTAAAACACTTTAGGGATAGAGGATACTATGTGGCATTTTTAGTGACTTGTGTAAACTATTTTAGAAGGAATTAGTTTTACAAAGATTGTATATTTTTGATCCTTTTTCCTTAAAGGATCCAGAGTGGCATTACATTATCCTGAAAAGTAATCAGAATTGAATAAAGCAGAATTTCTTTATTACTTATAAAGTGCCAGTGTATTGCCACAAGTTATGTAGGAAAGATCCATTAACAAAATGTCATCTTGCTATAGACTTCAAAAGGGGTGTAAAGCTCAGTTTTTCACTCCTTCATGGGCTTAAACAAATAGAAATAAATAAGCATTCTGGGTGTGCTGGGGGTGTGCAGTCCTGGAGTTAGCTGGCATGATTTCCTCAAAGTGGCTGATACAGAAGTATCCCATAAATTACAAGGTAGGTGATCAGATGCTTGAAGTGACAGGATACAGGCACAGACAGACAAGAGGGGTTTCCTCTTGCAAAGCTGCTGTGTGAGCCAGAGGGAGACTGAGATTACACTCTGTATTGTTATGGAATTTTTAATACTCCCCTATTCTTGTTTTTGCAAGGCAAAAGATGCGATTGACGAAAACAGCCCTTCTGAAAAGGCAGTGAACGGTCCTGCCACCACCTCTGGGGATGAGCCTTCTAAACTACAGCACAGTCCTGATGAAAAGAAAGTCACAGTTCAGGAGGATGGAAATAATCAGGAAGAAGCAGTGCTCAATGGTGTTTCATAAACTGAAGTTCCTAGTTTACAGTTCTTTTACATTACATTTAAAATAGTGCTTGTATAAGCTTGCCAAAGATAGAATATGGATCGCCAGTCTTGACACCGCACTTTCAGTTCCTCCATTTTGGAATACAGAAAGGGGAGGGATCCTGGAGAAATCATATGTTAAACATACTTTGACACCTACTGTGTTATAAATATATCATCAGATGTGCCTTGAGATAGTATATGTAACATTTAAATAAACAAAATTGCTGGCTATAGGAAATGTTATTTTGTTTTCAAAATACGGCAAAGATGTGAGGGGGATCCCTAACATAATACTCTTTATGAAAGCATTAGCTGCTTTTGTTACATTTTTAATAATATGCAACCACTTCTTCACCTGAGGAATACTAGAAAGAAATGCAGTCTAAAATATTTTGCACTGAAATGTAATTTCTCCATTAGTTTAGTCTGGAAACTGGTCTGTTTTAATACATGTTTTTTAAATGCTGTATGTAGAGGAAAAATCTGCAGACCACTGGAATGCATTTGTTAAATTCTCATAATCTGCAGGGATACTGGGTGACATTGGCAGTGACTGTTCTACATTGAGGCTTTGTTTGGTTTATTTATTAAACTGTACAGTATTTAAAAATCAAACATAGCTTTAGTTAACACTAAGATGAATTAGTCATGTCCATTAAGACATAACCTGAACTACTGAAAAGATCAATTTCCAGAAAGTTTATTCTGTATAAACTACATATGTTAGTCCTTAGTAGAGTATTTTTATTTTTGTTTTGGTTGTTTGATGTGCAATATGTTTTTTTTGTATGCTGGTAGTAAAAGAAAATAAACTTTGATCTTCCATCTGTTGACTGTTTCTATCAAAAATTTAAATTACTATTGACTTTAAGGTTTGCAAGCTGTTAACTAACAATGGAAACCTACTTGTGGGGCAGCTTGAACCTCAAACTCTTTGTCATAAGAGTTTCTAATGTGCTGATCTTCCTTTTTTAAGGCGATGATGTCAAACACCAGTTAACGAGTCCAAAACTCGTTAACAGACTCCTTATCTTGGAGAATTGCATAACCTGACTAACATATATAGGAGTTAATGCAGAGATGTAGTTTTTGATAAGTTAGAGCGTGCCCCCCCCATCTTTCCAGGTACATGAGCCAGAGCAAGGAAGCACAAAACAGGTGTGGAAAAACATCTGGGTAACAAGAAGGTGTAAGAAGTCAGAGCAAAGGGCAGTGTTGAAGTTGTACTGACTTGAATGAAAAAAAATTGTCTTGCCTGATTTTGTCAGAAGGACAAAAGCAAGAGTTTTAAACTAGCTGCTCTACCTGACAGAGCTACAGCCAAGCAGTCCCAAGCAGGGCCTGAGTCTGCACTCCCAGGACTTCAATGTTGGACGCTCAGCAAGAAGGTTCCCTCCGGGAGAACACACCCAGTTAAACGTTGTAACTGAAGTGTGCACAAGTATCTCAGCTGCTCCCAGGAGTGGAGAAAATTTAAAAGCTATGTTTAAAAGTCAGTAGTGTTTGGCTGGGAAATACTTAAGTGCAGAAACATTCTGCATATGGCTTGGCACATGCTGACTTCAGAACTGTGCATAGTGGTGTTCCAGCTGTCCTTCACCCTGCTTTAAATTCTGTAGCAGAGCAAAATTACTGCCTCTCTGGGGAAGTTGTAATGTTACCTATTTGATCCTTTCTCCTAAAGGCACCTAACTCAACCCTACTGTTGCAATCCTTCCTAAACAGCCCAGAACTCAGCCACAGCAATGCTATTTTTAGCAAAACGCTATTTTTAGCTCTTGCATATATTCAGCAGGCAGCACTCACAGGATGAGATGCTTCCAGCAGCACTGCCAAGTTCAGGTTCTGGGAGTGGAAGCTTTCAACCCCACTGTGTTTATACCAGGTGAGCATTAACTCCCACAGGTGCTGTGCAGTTTTGCCTTAGTGGCAGAAACACTGGGAAGATTCTTGGAGTATGACAGAGCTCCCTGGCCCCAGCTGAGATCCTCACAAGCTGCTGGGTGTGAGAGGCTCCACAGAGCACAGATCTAGCCCTGGTATCAGTGACTGATGTGAAGAGTTCCTGTTTCCTAATCACCATAAATGCAAACCTCACTGTGTGAGCTCTGGCTTTGTAGTGTACAATAATGTATAAAACTACAGGACTTCTATTACAAATATGGAATTTATTAAAAGCTATTAAAACCTAACAAAACTAAAAGTTACTAAAAAAATCTGGGACATTCCAGATCCATCAGCAACACTTAAACAACCTTGTTTGTCACAAGGCAAGGACAAGGGAATACATTGTTTCCTGTGCTTTATTTCTGCAGGCAGAGACAACCACACATCTCTCCCAGTTCCTCCTGTGCAATAAATCCTCTTGGTTTTATCCACCCCCTTCCCAAACAGGTTCAGTGTGCTAATTTTAGCAGATGGAAGAACAGCAGCGTGAACTTCAAACAGGGCCAGTTCAACAGAAATTAGGTGACAGCATGTGAGTCTACCTGTGCTTGGTAACACACACTGGCCACACCAGGTTACTGCTCTCAAGCACTGAAAATATTTCTGAGTGGCAGATTTTGCTGTTTAATAAAGAACAGCTATGAAAAAAATCTTTAAGCTTCACTCCCTCACATATTTTCAAAAAAAAGTGACCAAGTGGGGAAAGAAGTATCTTCCTGGATTTGTAATTCCAGCTTCATTTATATTAAGTCAAAGACTGACATTAAAACTTTGCTTAAGCCATTTATCAAAAATAATCATTTGCAGGGACAAACCCTCTGAATGAGTGTTTTTCTTTCTCATTCATTTTTTAGCTTGGTCTTCTAGTAGATCCTTAGCTTCATTGATTTTGGCTGCTACATACGGAGATCCACCTAGAAGAAAGAAAACCTCAAATCAGATGAAAAAAACCCCAACATTATCTTCTCTGTTGATAATAATGCCACAGGACCCAGGGAAAAAGAGTGGTCTGAGGTTCTGCCAGTTGAAGTGGATATGACTGAAGGCACCTGAGTTCACTCACAGTCACTGCAGGAGCTTGGTGTCAGACCACTCATTCCTGTCAGGCTGCTTTTATTTTACTGGAGTGTTTTTTTCCTCCAGTTTTATCAGCAATAAATGAATTGGTCACCACTGACTTAGCACAGTCTGTGGTGAACACAGAGGCACGGGACTAACAGGTCTGCAGATAACTCTGCCCAGCATAAACTGCTGCTGTACCAAGGGACCAGTTCAGTTTTTAAACACGGCAAAAAATTACTTCAGGAGACTTCAGGAGACAGTCCACAGTGAAATGCACCAACACTAAAGCCATGAGGTACAATGACTGTGTTGGCAGCATATACACACCATTAATTGCACTATAATATTTTACTTAAGATTAATTAACGTATTTAGGTCACGTACAACACAGAATGCTATTTTTAGCTCTTGCATATATTCAGTAAGGTTAACTTTGAAGGTAACTTTCACTCAGTATTTTCTATGAAAGGCATATCGCCATGGATTGTTTTGGCTTTTGGTAAATGGAAGTAAGGAATTCAACAGTCACTTTAAAGGAAGCCATTTTACCTTTTAAGCAATGATTAAGAAGTTAAATGTCAAACACCAACACATGATTCTGACTCACTGAACAGAATTTAGAACAGGTATAGAAGCCCTGAGTTACTGACTTTGAGCATAACTGAGTTACTAACTAGATTCTGAGCCTTCAGAGTACCACTAACAGGAATATTTCATAATTTAATGTCTCCAGTAGCTACAGAAGGCTCAGTATTTGCCACTTATGGTGAACTCCTGAGGCATTCACAAAAACTCAAACTTACAAGGGTAATAAAACACACAAGGGTACTCTGGGTTTTCATCTAAAACTAAGGCAATTTGAAGTCTCATTTTAACAAATCATACTCTAACCTGGTATTCACAGAAGACAGAGCAGCTAGCAAACTGACCTGCTGAATCTGTCTGCTTGCTTTTACAACATTCACACACAAAAATATGCTCTAGACCCACGTGGATTAAGGCACCCTAAGATTTGTTTTCACTCAGTTTTCTGTGGGTTTTTTAGTAATTGAGGTGGTTATGTATCACTCACTTCCTCCCTACACAATGCTATTCATCTGTGTTAAAAACATGTATTAACTAATCAACGTGACTTAATTTCCTTACCTTTATCTGGATGATTCAGAAGCATGATCCGTCTATGAGCTTCTCTAATTTTATTTCTGTTGGCTGTAGGGCTTTGAAAGAGAGAGAAAAACTGACTTAAGGGATCCTCATGAAATTCCCCAGATCATCAAAAGCAGTCTGAGAACTGTCTTAACTTAAATTCTCTAGCTAACATGTATGCTTCTCTTTTACTACCACTGATATATAGTGTTTAAATCCTGGAGAAGCTTTCTAGGGCTTTTCCAAAACACCGTATGCTGAAAAAGACATGCTACAGCAGTCTAATGGGGTGGGGGTCATCCACACAGTTAAAAAGAAACAGAACTACACTGTAACATTTTTATTGGGAAAACTTCCAAAAGGCTGTAAGACAAAAAAATTTGCTTGATTTATTAAGGTAAAAAAAACCAACCAAACAAAAAAAAACCACAGAACCCCAAAAAACTTCACAGTTGAAAGTTCTTACTTGACAGATTTGTGTATTTGGCCTTAAGTGCTTTGGCAGGGATTGCCACCACAGTCAGATCTACAATGTTCCAGAAGTGATGAATTTATTCCAGATACAAAAGTGGGTTTGCAGCACCTTCACCCTGCGTCCACCTGAAACTCCTCAGCACTGACAGGAACCACAAGATAACAGCAGAATCTTGTTCCTCACACCAACTGAACCCCAAGGCTTCCTGAAATAGCTTATTTGGACCACACATGCTTTGGAATATGCAAGGGAATTGCAGACGTCTGGAAATCCACACAGAATTAGCTTCAGCCAAGCTAAAGTGCAGCAAAGAACCCCCAAAAAGCACAGAAAGTCCTGAACAGCCACATCCTATTTCCTGACTTGGCAGAGACACTCCCAGAGGATGCTGGACATTGGATGACAACCTTTCCAAACAAGGCCAGCTGTGAAGAGACATCACTGCCTGCTGTTCACCTTTCATTTCTGATAAATTCCCTTTACCTCACTCCTAGTATTAAAGCTGCTTCTCGTTTAGTCATTTTGGGTTCAAATCCACCTCTGTAATAACCACTGAAGGCCTGAAAGAGAAAACTTATTAGTTCAAAACACACTAATTTCTAAGTATCAGTTAAAACGACTCATTATTACTTTAGCAGCTGCTGAGCTTTTAGTCTGTACAAACAGCAAAAATTCTCACTTGTAATAGGAAATTCAGTTGAAGTAGAGCATCGTTATTTAAATAATTACTTATATTTGCCCAAACAAGTTCTCCGGTAGCCAATCACCACCAGAATTGCTGCAATTAATTGTTGTTACTGACAAAATACAGGAGAAAATACATCAATGCTATACAGAGACAACAGTCTGTAGTTATTTCACCAAGTAAAGTTTTAAATAAAATGATACTACTGATATAAAAACTTACAGGTTTTGGTAGGTTTTGAAGGGCTTGTTTTACCTGTGGCTCCATTTGCTTCAAAGCTTTTACTGCATAGCGACCTTAAAGAAACCAGTGTTGACTGAGGTTAAATATAGTCCCATGAACATTTAGCAATTCAGTGCAACTGGTAACTTGTGGATTAGAGTGTGCAATAAACTTTTTTGGGACATAGAACAGTAAGAACTTTGATGTTTTGTTTAACTACAGCCATTAATACAGGCTCTCCCAGAAGAGCGTCCTGTATCAGCTATTAAACTACCTTGAGATCAGCCCTGAAGCACGGGTAAGTACAACGGGCTGTGCACGTACAGCTCGGTGATCAGTGTCCGCCCGTCCCCCACACACCTGCGAATCCGGCTGCCGCTATGGCCAGGCCGACCGCCACCATCGTGCTGGCCTGCATGGGAACGAACACGGACAGGGTTTGTTTAGGCAAGGAGAAGGGCAGAAGCGCCGCCGGCAGCGCGCACAGCGGCTCGGACACGCCGCCACCAGCCAGACAAAGCACAGCGGGCGTGACACGCTCAGCTGGGGGCACGGCGCTCTCGGCGCCCGCGGGGACACGGCGAGGCAGCGGGGCGGGAACCCCCGAGCTGCGGGGGACGGAGGGAACCCGGCCCGGCGGCGCCGCGTTCACCGCGGGGGCTGCGGTGCCGAGAGCGGAGCCAGCGGCCTCTGCGGGGCCCTCGCTCCGCGGCCAA